>JAUTDX010007188.1:0-174831 GCA_030844895.1 Ambrosia x helenae | reverse complement strand
ATGAAGAAGAAGAAACTTCATCAGAAGTTCTGAAGTCCAAACCAGACAAGTTCACTTCAGAAGTACTGAAGACAAACTACTCATCAGTAGTTTGTCATTCATCAGCACTTAGCATCAGATATTTTTCCACCGCCTTTTGCATCAGTAGTTTATTGTTTATTATTACTTTTAGCTGTATTTGTTAGTTTCAATGTTGCAACTTGTGCAACTTGTTTCTGTTGTTTCTGTACTTGCTTTTTGGGCAAGATACATGTATGTAAACGTCTATAAATAGGAGGCTTCAACCTTCTATTTTAGACATTGATTTTAATAGAAAAATCCTTCAAACACTTTCACTGTTCTATTCCATTTCAGTATTTATTGTGAATCTGTCTAAGTATCTAATTCTCATTTACTGCTTAGATTCATAATAAATACTTGTCATTTATTAGTTTCAATCATCAAGGGGGAGTAATAACTCTTTCTTAGGTAAAAAGTGTTGCTTTAACTTATACATTCCGCTGTGCTTATTATCTGATATACAAGGCTTGCTAAACACTTAAGTGTCAAGATAGCAAGTTCTTACTTAGCAAAAAGAGCAAACTGATCCAACAATTGGTATCAGAGCATTGGTTTATCTGATCACATATCAATCTAACAAATTGAGAATCAGACACAAAGCTCTTATTGATACTCAATAAAAAGATCAAAAGTTCACTTTTTATCAACATCCATCACTTAAAAGAGTCATCTGACAAATCTATACTCTTTAAAATGGATCCACATAATACTGGTTCTGCCACTAAACCTCCATGCTTGTAAGAAATGAATACAACATATGGCAAAAGAGAATGGCACATACCTTGTCACAGACCAACACAGGTTGTTGGAGATCTGTGATATATGGTCCTCACAAACAGTAAATGTCAATCTTGAAACTAATGTTAAGGTCCCTAAGGACCCTAAAGAATATACAGATGATGATTTCCTAAAACTTGAGCTAGATGCAAAAGCATTCTCTATGTTGGCAATGGCTCTCCCAAATGAGATATACTCTGGCCTTTTACATTGTGAAAGTGCCAAAGAACTCTGGGATTGTCTTAAAGAACAGTTTGGAGGAACTGAAGAGGTGATTGCCAACACCAGAGAGATTTTAGCTCAACAATATGAGACATTTGCTCATATTAATGGGGAAACTTTAACTCAACAATTTGAAAGATTCTCCTCATTAATATCTGAGCTAAAGTTAAATGGTCAGACCTATACAACAGTATCTATGCTACATAGATTTTTAAGGTCTTTACCAGACAAATGGGAAACATACTCCATTGTTTAAGATCCTCACCAGATTTTAGCTCCCTCACTCTTACAAAACTCCATGGGAGATTACTTACTTTTGAGAGAGAAATTGATCAAAAGAAGAAATTACAATCATCTGGTAAAACTGCTGATGACTACCTTCCAGGTAGTACAGCACTTTTGGGACAAGATTCACCAACTTGTTCCTATGGATCTTATGACAATATTGACATAACAACTGGGATCTCATCAGAAAGATCTTTCCCAGGTTATGACAATAATGACCAAAGTCAAACTGCTGATAATCTATGTTTTATCATGGATGATTTGAAAAACTTTAGCAGTGATGACTTAGAAGAAATGGACATATTACACCAACTGGCCATGCTAAGCATTAAAACTAACAAGTTTTATAAAAGTCAGGAAGGAAATTTCCAGGATTGACCAGTAATACAAAAATTGGTTTTGACAAATCTAAACTGAGATGTCACAAGTGTCAGAAGTTGGGACACTTTGCTAGAGAGTGTAGAAGCTCTAGCTTTAACCAATCACAATCTGGAAATAACTATAACCCCAATTATAATAGGAATAATGGAACTCAAGGGAGTGCTCATTTTGTACAGGCACAAGCTCCTCAACAGCAATACATGCCACAAGTACAATATGTTCAAGTGCCTGCTCAACAGATGCAGAGCCAATCAATCCCTCCCTTTCCAGCTGCTCAACATCCTCCACAGCCTCAACAACCCTCTCAACAAAGTCTTTTCACCTCAGGGTATGTTGACTGGAGCAGTCTCCCTTTTGACACCACAGAGTGCAATCCTGATGCAGACAACAAAGTGTTTGACATCAACTGGGGAGAACCAGACAATGGCAGAAAGAACTTTGCCTTAATGGCATTTGAAGGCTGTACTTCAAAATCTGCATTGTCACAGGTATCAAAAGAATCTTTGACAAAACTTTGCTCAAATTCTTGCAAAGAAACTTTTGCTCTCATAAGAGAGACAAATGTGCACTTACAAGGTAAAGCCAATGATTTAGAAAGAAAATACACACAGATAAAATGTGATTTAGAAAGAAAACTGTGTGCTAAAACAAAAGAAGTTTCTAAATTAACTGACTCAGCTATTGAAACCCAAGCACAAATTAAAATCATGCTAAATGACCTGGGAGATGTCAGACAAGAGCTTGCTGACACCAGGATCACATGTGAAAAATGGGTGGAATCTTGTAAGGGGTATCAATTATTGCTAAACAAACAAAGTGCTTCAAATGTTAAGTTTGGCATAGGATACCATCATGTTGAAACACCAACAGATTTCTCTCCCAAAACTACTGAAGATGGGAGAAGAATTGTTTCAAATGAAACTTCTGAAGGAAAGAGTGCACATCTTTCCATGAAAACTTTCTAAACAGAAATCCTGGCATTTTTAAAGAAAGTACTTCAGAAGTATTAACAAAATCTGACAACAAGCCATCAGTAGTTTCATCTACATCAGGAGTTGAGATCCTGAAAACTACTGATGAGCAAAATCTTTACACTAATGTCAGAAATTTGCCTTTAGATCAAAAACAAAAGGCAAAAGAGTGTGAAATTTGTGGTCTGTTCAACCACAAAACTGAATTTTGTAGATACAGAAAAGGAATTCAGTTCAATCAAAAAATTAAACAACAGGTTGTGGGAAATCAAATCAGAAATGATTATGAAAGAATCTTTAAACCCAAGAAACAACAACCTGAAAACACCTTTTCTCAGAAAAAGATAAAACTCAACCAAAATCTTTTTCTCAAAATTCTTTGTCAGTAGTTAGACCTGAATCATCAGCAGTTTCACAAACTGCTGAGATACAAAATCTAATGAACATGGTACAACTACTGATGACCAAGGTTGATGGTGGTCCTGAAAAGGATACCACCATGGTTCTTAATGAAAAATCCATTGCCAAAAAGACATGGATTTCTCAACCTGGTCAAGAACAAACTGTAACTGTTCTCAAGAGCAAACCCAAAGCCAAACAGGCTTGGGTTCCTAAATCTAACTAATTTGCTTTTATGTGCAGAGAGTTTCCAGGGGCTTAAACAGCATATGGTATGTTGATAGTGGAGGCTCTATGCACATGACTGGATGCAGATACCTGATAAACAACTTTATCAGCCAAAGAGAAGGATCTGTATCCTTTGGGAACAATGCTAAGGGATATGTGCTAGGACATGGCAATGTCTCCTCTGGCAAAATACAGTTTGACAAGGTCAATCTGGTGGAAAACCTTGAATACAACTTGCTGAGTGTGTCACAAATGTGTGATAAAGGATATTCTTCCTTTTTCACAAAGACAGCATGCAAGATCATCTCACCAGAAGGCCAGAAGTTGATAGAGAAGATTATTGAAGATCATACTTTGCTGATTGCCAAAAGATGTGGCAATGTCTATGCAGTGGACATTGAGAAAGACAAAGTATTGAACAACACTGCCTGTTTCTTCTCAAGGGCATCAACTTCAGAAACAGATCTCTGGCACAGGAGACTTGGCCATGTGAACTTTAAAACCATAAATAAAGTCACAAAAATGGGCTTGGTCAGAGGTCTACCTTTGAAAGTATACCAGTGTCAAGAACACTGTGTATCCTGTTTAAAGGGAAAACAGCATAAGTCCTCCTATAAGTCTATTGAAGAATCAAAAACAACTGCATGTCTTCAACTACTCCATATGGACTTATTTGGACCTGTCAAGATTATGAGCCTTGGTAAGAAGAAGTACTGCTTAGTCATCATTGATGACTACTCAAGATTCACATGGGTATTCTTCTTATTCTCCAAGGATGAGGCTGCTGAAATCATCAAGTTCTTCATTCTACAAGTAGAGAAACAATATTCTCTATCTGTCAAAACCATTAGAAGTGATAATGGGACAGAGTTCAGGAACAAAACTCTGGATGAATTCTGTTTGTCTAAAGGGATTATTAGACAATATAGTGTTCCCAAAACTCCTAAACAAAATGGTAGTAGAAAGGAAGAACAGAACATTGATAGAAGGAGCAAGAACAATGTTAGCTGATTCTGGACTGCCCTTGTACTTTTGGGCAGAAGCAGTTAACACATCATGTTATGTTCAGAATAGAGTTCTTGTGGTCAAGAGACATTCCAAGACTGCCTATGAAGTTCTTCATGGCATGAAGCACCTTATCTCCTTTTTCAGGGCTTTTGGGTGTCAATGTTTCATCTTGAACATCAAGGAATCTATTTCAAAGTTTGCTGCCAAAGTTGACTCAGGTTACTTTCTTGGTTACTCTTCAACTAGAAAAGCCTACAAGGTTTTTAATTCTCACACCAGGATAGTAGAAGAAACATTGAATGTCAAGTTCAATGAGTCAAAACACACTCTTATTCCAGCACATCCTGCTGAACTCTTTGACCTTGACAACTTCCACTTTGGACCTAAAAAGACTGTTACTCCTTCCAAACCTACTTATTATGGTGATCAAAGGTTTGAAGATGAGGATCCTACACCATGGACTCCTCAAACAGTCATTAAGTCAACTTCAACACCATCAGAAGTTTCACAAACTTCTGATCCAACAAATAATGAAGGCCAAACTCAAACATCTGCTTCAGCACCTGCAACTACTGAAGACACTAAAACTGCTGAACCAGATATTATAGACCTCAGTAGTTTGTTTGAAGAACAAGAGCCACCTACACCTGTCAGTGGTTTACAACAACTGATTGAACACAGAGATCATCCACTTGATCAAATCATGGGGTGATATAGCTTCAGGTGTTCTTACCAGAAACCAGCTCTCCAACTTTTGCCTATTTTCAGCCTTTATCTCACAGTTGGAACCAAAGAAGTACCAGGAAGCCCTCAAAGACAATAATTGGGTGCAAGCTATGCAAGATGAACTGCTTCAGTTCAACAAGCAACAGGTCTGGGAAATCTGTCCCTTACCTCCAAACAAGCAACCAATTGGCACAAGATGGGTTTTAAGGAACAAACAAGATGAAGCTGGTATGATAATCAAGAACAAGGCAAGACTGGTAGTTCAAGGGTACTCTCAAGAAGAGGGAATTGACTATGATGAAACCTTTGCTCCAGTTGCAAGGCTTGAGGCCATCAGGTTATTTCTGGCCTATGCCATTTCCAACAAATTAAAGTTTATCAAATAGATGTGAAAAGTGCATTTTTGTATGGAAAAATAAAAGAGGAGGTGTATGTCTGTCAGCCACCTGGGTTTGAGGATCCTTCTCATCCTGAGTGGGTGTACAGACTGGACAAAGCTCTTTATGGGCTCAAACAGGCTCCAAGAGCCTGGTATGATACACTCTCCACCTTTTTACTCAAAAATAACTTTACAAGAGGTGCCATTGATAAAACTCTTTTCATTAAACATGTTGGAAATCATGTCTTACTTGTTCAAATTTATGTTGATGATATCATTTTTGGTTCAACAAACACAAAACTGTGTGATGATTTTAAGAAACTCATGCAATCAAAATTTGAGATGAGTACCATGGGAGAACTGCAGTACTTTCTAGGACTGCAGATCAAGCAACAAACAAGTGGAACCTTTATACATCAATCAAAATATGTTAAAGAATTATTGAACAAATTTTCTTTAAAAGACTGTAAATCATGTTCCACTCCCATGACACCAATCACACAAGTGAACCTGATGATCAAGGAAAACAGGTTGATCAAACCATGTACAGATGCATGATAGGTTCCCTTTTATATCTAACTGCTTCTAGACCAGATATTATGTTTTCAACATGTGTCTGTGCTAGATATCAATCAGCTCAAGGGAATCACACCTTATAGCAGTCAAAGAATTTTCAGATATCTGAAAGGAACTCCAACACTTGGAATTTGGTATCTGCTTCAAGCAATACCAAGTTATCAGCTTTTTCAGATAGTGACTATGCAGGGTGTAAGATGACAAGAAAGTCAACATCTGGTGGTTGTCAATTCCTGGGTAACTGTCTAGTGTCATGGCAATCAAAGAAGCAAACATCTGTTGCAACTTCAACTGCTGAAGCTGAATACATTGCAGCTGCAAGTTGTACATCACATATACAATGGCTCCAATATCAACTTCTTGATTATGGAATCAAAGAGACCAAGACACCTTTGTTTGTAGACAGCAAATCTGCCATTAGCATCATTCAAAATCCGGTACAATTCTCAAAAACCAAACACATTGAGATCAGGTACCATTTCATAAGAGATTGCTATGAAAAAGGCAAGATTGAAGTGAAGCATGTAGCAACAGCTAATCAAATAGCTGACATCTTCACAAAACCCCTTGACACATCAACATTTCAGAAGTTAGTATCCATGCTTGGGATGCTAAATTTGTAAGTGTTTATTTTCTTATTTGCAATTTTTCATTTTTCACTTACAAAACAGTCAAAAGTCTGAAACAAAACTTCTGAAAGAGAGAAACTACTGATGAACAAAACATCAGTATGGGGATAATTTTCTGAAAAGTGTGTAACTTCTGATAAAATAAACTTCAGAAGTTATGAATAAAAGTATTTATAAAAACATTTCTCATCAGCTGTTAAAACTACTGAAGAGGAAATGGGAACTACTGATGAAGTAATCCTTCATCAGCAGTTTAGTCAAAAGGGCAAATCTGACTTTTCCCATCATCAGAGGTTTGATCTAATCAGTTTTAAACCTCTGATAAAAAGATTTTTAACCAAAGGCGGTTTAAAAACTTCTAATAAAGAAGATTCAAGCGGTTAAAACTTCTGATAAATACCTTTTCTCCACACTTATCCTTTCAAACTCAAAATATCCCTCCTTCTCTCTCAAAATAACCTAAAACCTGCAAATCAACTGTTCGATCAAAACCCAAACCACATGGCTCTCGTTCTAAAGCAGGGACACAATCAAAGGGCCTTTCTTGAAAAACAAGAAGGCTGGTCCCAATACGATGAGATCATTGATCTTGACGTAAAATCCCAATATTTTACTGCTCTCACTATAAACCCATCAATTCACACTGAAACTCTGAATGAGTTCTGGGCAAATGCTGAGACGGTGACGGCGGATGATGAAGTCATTTCCCTCAACTCAAGAATAAAAGGGAAACCACTGACCATCACACCGGCCACACTGGCAACAAGACTGGGTCTGGATGATGTAACTGCCCCTGACCATGTTGCTAATTCTGATATTCACTTAACCATGACAGAGTGTGGTTATCAAGGTACTCTCTCCCATGCTACTATCTTCAAAAAATATTTTGAACCAAAATACAAGCTTTTGTTTCATTATATTATTATGTGTTTGAGTCCTAAAACAGGGTCTTATGACCAGATGCCCTCCACTTTTCAACCAATATTTCATTCTATTGTGAATGAAACTAAATTCAGGGCATCAAAACTATTTTTCAATGAGTTGGTGTTACATCACATTAATACCAAGAAAAAGTTTTTGTTGTACCCAAGGTTCATTATGCAATGCATAATAGGGGAACTGGGTAATGAGGTGCTTGTGGGAAAAGTTTCAACTTTAAATCCATTAACCTCACAAGCATACTCTAGGCATAAAAAACCGGCTACCTGGCCAGAAGATGATCAGGGAGAACAACAACAAGTCCCCCTGAAGCCCACATCTTCCAAACTCACACCACCAAAAGTCAAAAAGCCCAAGCCAACAAAGACAAAAACCACCAACCCAAAAGAAAAGCTGTTCAGGAGGTTGAGATGCCTGAACATGCTCATGAGCATTCTGCTCTTCAAATAGGTGAGACTGAAACACCCTCTCAGTCTCATCCATCTCAAACCCCACCAAGAGCACCCATAACCATTTTATTCAAAAGAAAAAGACTTAGAAAAACTATTGAAACACACTCTTCTTTTGAAACTGCTGAACAACAAATTTCACCTATTGCCCAAACTACTGAACCAACCCCTCAAATTTCTGAACAAGAGGCAATAGAAATTGCCAAACTTCTCTCTGGGCTAAAAGAGAAGGTCCCATCTGATTATGTCAGTCCCCTACAACCACAACAAACAGGGGACATACCACAAACATCAGACATGGATGTGGACATCTCTAGCCCTATCCCAAGAGATGAGGGTGGACCAGAGTCTTTAAGCCCAATTTTAAAGACTCTTGGGGCATCTGAGGCTGCTACTACTCAGTTACCACCCAGTGGTGGATCTGAGGATAGAAGTAACATAGCTAAGACCTCAGATGTGGCAACTACTGATGAAGGCTTAATGCCTGAAGTAGGAAATCCTCAGAACCAAGAACAAGAGGTTCATGAGAGAACTGAGTTGGGCTCAGCTCATGATTTAACTGAGACAGTCCTCATTGAGGGAAACATCAGGGATTCAGATGATTCCATTAATTTGGATGATGTTTCACAAACACAAACTACTGAATTGACGGCACTTTATGAAGGTCCTGTTTCAGGGTATCCAGGCTCAAGAATCCAGTCACCCCTGCACAGGTTAAAGCCCACTCAATCCCTAAAACCCCTAGAGTGGCATCCTCTGTACAACATGAGGATCTCCCAAAAACACCCCCTTCACAACAAATGCCTACCCAATTCCCTGGGCAAACAAGCATAGACCTGAACCAGCTATGCAGCCTAGAGGGTCCCCTGTACCACATGATGAACACTCTCATCAGAAATCACTTCCAAACATACACAGCTAACTTGGAGCTGTCTATCAAAAATCAATTTGGAGTGATCAAGACGAAGATGAATGATCTATCCAACAAGATAGACTTCAACAGCAAACAGATTGCTCATCTTCAAGGACAATTCTCCCAACCCTCAACCTCAAAACTTAAAATTGATGAATCCAAAAAGGGGGAGAAAATCAGGGAACCTAAGGAGTCATTCCAAGCCAGGATAAGGGCAAGAGTGGCCATCCTTGAAAGAGATCAAAAAGATCAAGCCAGGAAAGAAAAACTGGCCAAACAGTTTGGTGTCTCAGTGGAAGAAATTGAAGCCACAGAAAAAGATGATGAGACCCAAACCTCTGAAGAATCCCTAAGGCACAATGAAGAAACTTCTGATGGCAAAAGTTCTGATGAAGAATCAGAAAGTACTGAAGACAATCCTTCAGTAGTTGACAAACCATCAGCAGTTGTCAACCCATCAGAGGTTAACACTTCCAAACCTCAAACTGCTGACCCTTCCAGAACCACTGCTCCCATTCAACCAACATCTGATCCTATCAGGCCTACTACAATTACAACAATGACTGTACTAAACCCTTCTCCTATCTCTCAATCAGCTGAATTACTAGAGAAGAGCTTAGTTGCAGCCAACAAGAAGGCCAGAGAAGATCTGATCTGGAAAACTCTGGAAGAAAGGGATGATCTAGATTTAAGCCATGAAGAAAAACTTCAGGCTTATGAAGCTGAACTACAAAGGCAGGCTAGCCTTGATGAGATTGCTGAACAAGATAAAAGACAACAACTGGTGTCTTACATTACCAAGAACAGCAAGACTAAAGCCTATACACTCAAAGGACTCTCTATGCAAGAGCTGACAAGAAGAGCACAACTGCTTGCAGACAAACTGGCCACAAGCAAAGAAGGAAAGGCCAAGAGAGCCCAGATAATAGAAGAATTAGTAGCAGAGGGCTATGGTTCAAAAGCCTCAGTATCCAGATGGAAAGAAGAAAGACTAATGGATACTTACAAAACACTTGGCTGCCAAGGCTGCAAATCCAGAGAAGTTTCAAACTGCTGATCCTTCAAGATCAGTAGTTAGAACTTCTGGTGTATCAACAAGAACACCTGCTACTCAGAGAAAGAAAGCAGAGGACAATGTCAAAACTGATTTCAAAATGGTACTACTTGAAGGAAGTTCAATAGTCCATTCAGATTTTGACATTGAGGAGAAACCTCTGTTAACACAATTCAGGGATCCTTCCACTTTTGCCTACCAAATCCAAAAGACCATCAAAGAAAAAATGCATACCAAGGTAGTGACTGAACACCATCTCCCAACTGTTCAGATGCCTGATATGCAACAACAACAAGGAAGAGACTCCCACCTGAGGTTAACTGAAACTGAAAGCATCCAACACTCAGGATCATCAACCCAAGGGATAAGTCTGGTTCCCTATTCTTCTGACTTTAACAAGTCAAAGATACCTATCATCAGATGGTCACTTACTGATAACAACTCAGTATTGTTGACAAGAAGAGACCTCTCAAGCAGGGCTTACAAGAAGATCAGTGATCTGAAGAAACTGTCAACACAAGACCTGCTCACAATTCAACATCTGGAACCACAGAGAGGATCTCTATCTGATGGTCAGTTAAACCAGCTCAAGAACACCATGTACAAAGAGATATGGAAGATTGTTCAAGACAGAAGAAAAACATAAGGAATTAGTAAGGTTTTGGCTTCATCAATCCAGGGGGAGATTGTTAGGACAAAGAGGATTGGTGAAACCACTTTTGGAAACCTTAGTCTAATTCACTTCTGTCATTTTGGCTAAGTATAGAAGTACTGAAAAGAAAACAAAGAACTGCTGAAGAGAAGATAAGAGAAGTGCTGAAGAAGAAACTTCATCAGAAGTTCTGAAGTCCAAACCAGACAAGTTCACTTCAGAAGTACTGAAGACAAACTACTCATCAGTAGTTTGTCATTCATCAGCACTTAGCATCAGATATTTTCCACCGCCTTTTGCATCAGTAGTTTTATTGTTTATTATTACTTTTAGCTGTATTTGTTAGTTTCAATGTTGCAACTTGTGCAACTTGTTTCTGTTGTTTCTGTACTTGCTTTTTGGGCAAGATACATGTATGTAAACGTCTATAAATAGGAGGCTTCAACCTTCTATTTTAGACATTGATTTTAATAGAAAAATCCTTCAAACACTTTCACTGTTCTATTCCATTTCAGTATTTATTGTGAATCTGTCTAAGTATCTAATTCTCATTTACTGCTTAGATTCATAATAAATACTTGTCATTTATTAGTTTCAATCATCAAGGGGGAGTAATAACTCTTTCTTAGTATAAAAAGTGTTGCTTTAACTTATACATTCCGCTGTGCTTATTATCTGATATACAAGGGCTTGCTAAACACTTAAGTGTCAAGATAGCAAGTTCTTACTTAGCAAAAAGAGCAAACTGATCCAACACCTCCACCCATTTAGTGAAATAATCTACGGCCACCACTAGGAACTTTACTCCTCCTTTTGCTACGGAAAAGGCCCTAAGAGATCCATTCCCCACTGATAGAAGGGCCATGGGGAAGTTATTGGTGTCATGCCATGTTTCGGCAACCGTGGTATCGGAGCGTGCAATTGGCTTGACTCGCACTTCTTGGTCAGCTCTTCACTGTCTTGCCTCATCGTAGGCCAATAGTATCCTAGGTTTGCTGCACGTGTTACTAGCGACCTTGCTCCAATGCGTGCTCCGCACAACCCTGCATGTATTTCTTCCAATATTTTAATTCCCTCTTCGCTGGACACGCAACGGTAGGATGGTGAAAGGAATCCTTTCTTGAATAATACCCCTTTGTAGAGCTCGTACGACTTGGTTCTCTGAATGTCTTGTTCACCGTGTCCTTCCGTCCTTCTTTCCAAAACGCCAACTATCGGTTCCCTCCAATCATCATCCCTTCGTACATTCATTATGGCCGATGCTAATGGCCCTCCGATGGAGGCTTCGTCCAACTGTTCTACAGTTATCATCTTTGTCAGGTGGGAAAATGCCACCGAAGCCATTTTACTAACGGCGTCTGCTCCTTTGTTCCTACTTCGAGGGATTTTTACTAGGGTGCATGTGTCGAAAAGTGCGATCATTTCCCTTACAGCCTCCACATACCATTTCATGATCACGTCGCGTGTTTCAAACTCGTTATTGACTTGGTTCGCTACCAATTGTGAATCAACAAACGCCTTTAAGTGCCTTAAACCCATCTGGATGGCTATTCGGAGCCCTGCTAGTAATGCTTCATACTCGGCTACATGTTGGTACATTTGAAATTAAACCGAAGGGCGTATGCTGTTTCAACGCCATGAGGGTCAACCAAGATGAGGCCAGCCCCTGCTCCCTCTCGGCTAGATGCACCATCCGTATACAAACACCAACCCTCGCGGGTTCCCGAACTCTCTGGCTGATCCTGTACGGTATCAACGAGCATCAAATCTTCCTGATAACTTGCATTCTCCACTAGAAAATCCGCTAACACCTGCCCCTTGATGGCTAATCGTGGTTTGAACTCTATGCCAAAGGTTCCGAGCTCAATGGCCCACTTGGTGAGTCTCCCGGCCACTTCCGGCCGACTCAGGACTTCCCTCAGCACTGAATTGGTGAGTACCACAATGTGATGAGCCTGAAAGTATCTTCGCAGTCGCCGGGCGATATGGGTTAACGCTAGTGCTAGCTTCTCAATGGGGGAATATCGGATCTCCGCGTCCCGTAGGCACCTGCTAACAAAGAAAAACAGCATAAAACCATTGGGTCGGTTAGCACACAAAACACTACTAACATCTTCGGGCCCGGCGGCCAAATACACAAATAAAGTTTCTCCCGTTTCAGGCACCACCAGAGAAGGTAGGTTGCCAATATGGTGCTTCATCTGCTGGAAATCCGATTCTGCTTCCTCGGTCCAGCCCAAACCTGTTTGCTTAGTGTGATTCTTAAGGACTTTGAAGAATGGGAGTGACTTCTCAGCTAATTTTGACAAAAACCGATTAAGGGCACCCGGTCTTCCATTCAGGCTTTGGAGTTCCTTAAGGGTTTGAGGAGATCGCATTTCGTGTATCGCTCGAATCTTTTCCGGGTTGGCTCGTATACATTTCTTAGAAACAATGTGCCCTAAGAACTTGCCTTCCTCCATCCCGAAGAAACATTTTTCTGGATTTAACTTTATATTCACCCTTCGCAAATTGTTGAACGTCTCGGCTATATCCAGCAGTAGCTGTTCCTCCTCTTGACTTTTTATCACCAGATCGTCTACATAAGCCTCCATGTTTCGTCCGATTTGCTCTTGGAAGACTTTATCTATCAGACGCTGATACGTGGCCCCTGCATTTTTTAAGCTGAATGGCATTTTTTTATAGCAGAACAAACCTTGGTTTGTGTAGAACGCGGTTTTCTCTGCATCTCCCCTTGCCATATGTATCTGATGATACCCTTTATATGCATCTTAAAAGCATTTGAAACGAAAACTGGCCACCGATTCCACCTTCAAATCAATCTCAGGCAGCGGGTAGTGATCCTTAGGGCAAGCCTTGTTGAGATCTCGAAAATCTATGCACATTCTCCACGATCCGTTGGCCTTCTCTACCATTACCGGATTGGATACCCAGGACGGGTACTGGACCGGCTTCATGATCCCGGCCGCTTCCAGATCTCGTACTTCCTCTTGGACTACCTCGCTCCTATCCGGGGCGAGCGATCTCTTCTTCTGTACTACCGGCTTACAATTACGATATACATTCAAATGATGTTCAACGACGTAGCGGGGTATCCCTGTCATGTCACTGGGTGTCCAGGCAAACACGTCTAAGTTGCGCATGAGATATCTGTACAAGTTTTCTTTGAAGCTCCGACTTAGGGTTCGTCCAACGGTAATGGCCTTATCAGGATGGTCGTAGTTGAGGTACCATTTTTCTGGCTCTTTCCCCGTGCCCGCATACCCAATCTCCGGACCCTGAACAAGGGTCTGCAAAGTAGCAACCCCTCTCAAGGTCGGGAACTTTACCAGGCCATGCTTACTTGATGTTACCATTCCGAAATTCCGGATCCCCGGCCTTCCGATTAACATATTTTGAGGGGTGTAGGCGGACACAACGATAAAATTTAGAGCTTTCACTCTCCTCTCTGGTTCTTCCCCTATCCCTACAAAGAGCTGGATCTGCCCCCTTGGAGAGACTTGTTCCCCGGAAAAACCCACCAAGGGGTACAAGACCGGAATCAAACCAGCTTGCACATGGGGAGGGAGTTGCTCAAAACAGTGTTCATACATTATGTCGGAGGCCACTCCTTCGTCCAAGTACACCCGGTGGACTAACTGATCTCCTACTGTAACTTGTATGATAAGGGCCCTAGCCTCATGAGGTTTAATGGACGGGAAACTGATGGGAAGTTCACTCCAATGTATTTGTGACACCCGGCATGTTCGGCTTAAACATATTAGTAACATCTAAGTCTACCTTAGCGAGAAACGTTTATACACAAACTTAACCGGGTTAGTTGAGTTGGGTCAAGTTAGGATTGTCCAGGGTACAATGATCTGGAGGATCATTGGGAGTCGTTCTGGTAATACACTAGTACCGGGTTCCATTGTTGGTGACATTACATGAACTAATTAAGTATATGTGTAGATTATGGGTTGTGTGGTGGTTTATATACATAGACGTGTTTAAATGATGTGTAAATGATTATCTGTGCTTTAATGTGTTAAATATAGACTAAGGATGCATGCTTATGTGTTAAGATGTGTTAGAATGCGTTAAACACGACAAACTGGAAAACAAGTTAAGAAGGGGCTCTGGTTCGACCACTTCGAGTGGTCGAAGGAGAGGAAAATTGTCTGGTTCGACCCATGCAAGTGGGCGAACCAGGGAAGTGGAGTTGAAGAATTCCCTTCGACCTGGACAAGTCTCATTCGACCCTGTGAAAGGGGCGAAGGAGACCACCTTCGACCAATCAATTGGTGCGAAGGAGGATCAGTATAAATACCAACCTTAGTCATTTTTCATCATTTCACAAACCCTAACCGTCCCAAAACGCTCTCAAACGATCTTAAACACTAAGGAAGGAGTTTTTGCTCTTCTTTTTCATAATCTAACCTATCTACAACATCTAAACAAGAATCCAAGGTGTGTTCATAATCCTAAATCTTTTAAAAGCATTTTAATTCGTTTTCATCTAACCTTAATTGTCCAGATCTGTTCTAAGGGTGTTTTCATGACTAAAAACCTTTTAAACATCTTTCTAAAACAAAACCCTATCATTTAACATGAGTTTTCATAATAAATAACATGTGTTAATTGAGTATTATGTAGTGTAATGTGTTATTCAATGCTTTGCTGCTTTATCTATGTTATAGACATGATGTAGGATTGCTTTTAATGCTGATTGATTGTTGTTTAGGGTTAGAATCGATTGGATGATGATATTATGTGTAAATTGGGGATTTTGACGAATCTAGACGTAACATGTGGTGTTTATAATCAATAGAACCCATAGGGATGATCGGATGATCGATAAACTGAGTATTTTAAATCAAACATGAGTCGATTTCAAAAGTTTCCAAATTGGGTAAAGATTTCATGCATGAAAGTGACGTTTCCATAATTTTTGCCATTTTGGGAAAGGGCTGAAACGGATATGGTTTGGGGCAAAATCAGTGGGGTTTTGTTAGGATAACATAATCATGTTTGACTGCTGTGATTGGTGATGTTTCGAGTCGTTTTGAATGTGTTTTAAGCGTTTTTAGGCAAAATAGAACAACAGGGGCGAACCTGGCCTCCTTCGACCAGTCGAAGGTGCGAAGGAGGAATCCCAGGGTCGAACCAGGCTTTTCAGTGGGCGAACGTGGCAAAACGTGCGAAGGAAGCATCAAACGGTCGAACGAGAGGTAAAACGGGCGAAGGAGAGTAAAAAGGTGCGAAGGAGGCCTTAAACTGACTGGTTCGACCGTTCTGATGCAGAAATGAGATTTTTGATACAAACTAAGTGTTTTATGCTTGAACCTTGCGTGTAATCTATGTGTACTTGATTAGTTAGGGTAATGGGTCACCAACGGGATGTCGGGTCGGTCTAGTGTGTCGGTTAAACATTTAAACACGTTTTAAAACATACTCGGTTATGATCTGGACAATCGGGGGCTAGATAACCTTATGGTTATTAGTCGGAACACTTATGTGAACATTTTGATAGATCTCCGGTAGAGGGATTATCAAGGGCTAAACATCTTTACTTATAATTGAAGAACGCTATCTAAGGTGAGTTCACGACCCACTTTTACTGCTTTAACTTTTGGGGGAGAAAACATGCGCTAAACGGTTTTGGTAACATATGTCATACTATGGTTTTAACTTTATATTGC
Organism: Ambrosia x helenae; assembly: GCA_030844895.1. Taxonomy (NCBI): domain Eukaryota; kingdom Viridiplantae; phylum Streptophyta; class Magnoliopsida; order Asterales; family Asteraceae; genus Ambrosia; species Ambrosia x helenae. Next base: position 158,502 of record JAUTDX010007188.1, on the reverse strand, counting down.
TATACGATCTTTTGGAAAGTCCCGGGGGAAACCATGAATGTGCGGGTTTGCACAACGGGGAAATGTGGATAGATCTATTGGGCGTGACCTGCCCCACTCGTCGGCTTGGAGGGCCGGGCGGGTGCATATTGTCTCGAACAGGTACATTGGTATCATGCTGAACATACGGGCTGCTTAAACATGCTGAACATTGCTAAACGTGTCTAGTAATGGTTTCCAATCGTAGTAGTAATGAAACATACGCCTAGCTAGCGTACTTGGTAACATTGATATAGTATGGACATGGTAACACTTTAGTAATATTTTGAACAAACATGTGGACTCACCAGCATTATATGTTGACATCTTTTTGGCATGTTTTTCTCAGGTCGCTAAGGTAGCAATGAACGGAACTAGGCGCACGGGTCTGCATTGGCGTCTAGATCTTAGTGCACGTTTTGTAATAAATGTCTTGAATACTTGGGAACACTGTTTTGTAGAGATTAAATTCTTTAAATGCTTCCGCTGATGAAATTTATGTTTTTGGATTTACGTACTTCATATAGTGTCGTTTATTGTGATCGTTGACTTGGGTCCTGGTTTGTCATGCGCCTCGCGGTAAAACCCCGCAAGTGGTAATTTGAGGGTGTGACAGATTGGTATCAGAGCCAATGGTTATAGTGAACTAGGACTGCATGTAGAGTCTGGTCTATAGCCGAGTCGCACACACTAGACGGTCACATACTTTGGGTCTATTAATGGGGTATGTACTAACGTTGTCGGGGTGTCCTTACATCATCATCATGCTTCTCCGTTACATCATCGTTTTCATTTGGGTTCTTACCTACTCTTGTCTTCTTCTTCTGGATTGAAGGAGGAGGGGTTGATTTGTTGGTTCTTGCACACACATGCCTTCTTACACTTGCACCTATTGCCGCATAGGCGACAATGTTCGGTGACTGGGGTCTAAATTAGGGGTACATCTGGAGGACCATGTAGAGCAGTTTATCATTTCGGGTGCACACGAAATAATAAACTGGGATGCATGAAAATCCCGATGGACTTCGAGTTTGGATGTATAGTCCTGAATTTGTCCCTAGGTTAACTCTTGAAAATTTCTAGTGGTTGACACTGGAAGTGAATCTGAATCTCTCGATTTCTTGATTTGTTAGATCATGTCTGGTGCTCGCGGTGGTGGACGTCGTGGTGGAGGCGGTGGCCGTGCTGGCGGCGGTGGTCGTGCCGGAGGCGGTGGTCGTGGGAACATCAACATGACCCAAGCTGAACTGAACAACTTGCTCCAGCAGCAAGTGAATATGGCTATGGCTAATTTCCAGGCTGGGATTAATGCCATGGGTGGTGAGTTGATTTCTGTCGACCTTGCCTCATTTTTGGGTTTCGTGTCTTTTTGTTTGTGTTTTATTTGTGTACCGTGATTCAGGTGTTGGTGCCAATCCACCCCCACCTCAGTGCTCTTATAAGAAGTTTAGGGACTGTCAGCCCCATAACTTCGCTGGAACTGCTCCGATGGCTGGAGAAGGTGGAATCTGTGTTCGTTATGTGTAACTGTCCTGCTGGGGACCGAGTGAAGTATGCTACTGCGACATTTGAGGGGCCTGCATTGTCGTGGTGGAATGCTACCACTCAGAACATGGGATTGGGAGAGGCTATTGCTATGCCTTGGGCGGAGTTTGTGCAGCTTTTGAGAGGTGAGTACTGTCCGAGGGAGGAGATACAGAAGTTGGAGCATGAGGTCTGGAGTTACAAGATGGTTGGGTCAGAGATTGAGGAGTATACTGTGAGGAGGAACGAGCTGGCGGTGTTGTGTCCTGACTTACACACACCCGAGTACAGGAGGATCGAGCACTATGTGTCTGGACTAGTGCCCGAGATTGCTGGGTTGGTAGCTGCTGGGAATCTTCCCACTATTGCTGAAGTTGTCCGATCAGCTCATCGGATGACTAACCTGAAGGTGGCGGAAGGCGTTTTGCCACCCAAGGGTACTACTGTGAAGACTGCTGAGGGGAACAAGAGGAAGTGGGAGAGTGTGGGGAAGAGTGTGGTGCCAGCTCAGCCGGCGAAGAAGTTTGATACGTCTGGGTCTTCTTCTGGGGCGAAGACGGGTGGGTATGTCGGGAAGCATCCCAAGTGCAACAAGTGTGGTTTCCATCATTCGGGGAGTTGTGACAGGGCTCGTTGTCATCGGTGCCATCAGTTGGGGCACCATGCTAAGGATTGCAAGGTGGCGCTCACCCCAACTCAGACTCCTGCGGCTACTCCTGCTCCTGCTGCTCAGGGGACTCAGGGGAGGCAGGGGTGTTATAACTGTGGTGACACGGGGCATTTCAAGCGTGACTGTCCCAAACTGAAACAGGGCGATAATGGGAGGGGCGGGAACGGTAACGGGAACAATGGCGGCGGAGGCAGGACTGCACGTGCTTTCGTCATTGGATCTGCAGAGGCTAGGCAGGATCCAGACACAGTTACCGGTACGTTCCTTCTTAATGATCGCTATGTTTCTGTTTTGTTTGATTCTGGTGCCGATAAGAGTTTCGTATCTTTGGATATTAGTCGATTGCTAGATATAGTACCCACACCTTTAGAGGCTAAGTACTTAATAGAATTGGCTGATGGTAAGAAAATCGAAGCGACACACACTCTTAGGGAATGTCGTTTGGAACTGTCGGGTTTGTCTTTCCCCATTGACCTTATGCCGGTACCTCTGGGTAGTTTTGATGTCGTGGTTGGCATGGATTGGTTATCATTGTATCGCGCGGAGATCGTTTGTTTTGACAAGGTCATTCGGATCCCTCTCCCTGATGGAGAGATTCTTTCGGTTCGTGGCGAGAAAAGCGGTGCTCCGCTGAGTATCATTTCTAGCATGAAAGCCCGTAAGTATCTTCGGAAGGGCTGTTCGGCCATTCTGGCACTTGTTAACGTTTCTTCTGACGATGAGAAGAAGATCGAGGATATCCCGGTGGTTCGTGACTTTTCTGATGTGTTTCCTGATGATTTACCTGGTCTTCCTCCCCATCGTCAGGTTGAGTTTGGTATTGATCTCACTCCGGGCGCAGCTCCTATTGCCCGAGCTCCGTATCGTCTTGCACCTCCCGAAATGCAAGAGCTGTCCAGCCAGTTACAGGAACTCTTGGAAAAGGGTTTCATTCGACCGAGTTCTTCCCCGTGGGGAGCTCCTATTTTGTTTGTAAAGAAGAAGGACGGAAGCCTTCGTATGTGTATTGATTATCGTGAGCTGAACAAAGTGACCATCAAGAATCGTTATCCTCTTCCTCGCATTGATGATCTCTTTGACCAGCTTCAGGGCTCCAGCTATTATTCGAAGATTGATTTGCGGTCCGGTTATCACCAGTTGCGCGTCAGGGAAGCCGACATTCAGAAGACTGCTTTTCGCACTCGTTATGGCCATTTTGAGTTCTTGGTCATGCCTTTTGGTCTCACTAACGCACCTGCGGTGTTCATGGATTTGATGAACCGCGTTTGCAAGCCTTACCTTGATAAGTTCGTCATCGTGTTTATTGACGACATTCTGATCTATTCCAAGAACAAGGCGGATCACGAGGAACATCTGCGGTTGGTCTTGGAACTTTTGAGACAAGAGCAGTTGTATGCTAAGTTCTCAAAGTGTGATTTTTGGTTGCGTGAAGTTCAATTCCTAGGACATGTGGTGAATGAACTGGGAATTCATGTCGATCCGGCTAAGATCGAAGCTATTAAAGACTGGGAAGCACCAAAGACGCCATCTGAGGTGCGGCAATTCCTAGGTCTTGCGGGTTATTATCGTCGTTTCATTGAGGGATTTTCGAAGATCGCTCAACCCCTCACTGTTCTTACTCAGAAGGACCGAAAGTTCGACTGGGATGAACCACAAGAATCAGCATTTCAGATGCTGAAACTTAAACTTTGTTCTGCACCTATCTTGTCCCTGCCGGAAGGCACTGATGATTTCGTTGTGTACTGTGATGCTTCCATTCGGGGTCTTGGTTGCGTGTTGATGTAGCGCGGGAAGGTTATTGCTTATGCTTCTCGTCAACTCAAAGTTCATGAGAAGAACTACACTACTCATGACTTGGAACTGGGTGCAGTGGTCTTTGCGTTGAAAATCTGGAGACATTACTTGTACGGTACCAAGTGTGAAGTATATACCGATCACAAGAGTCTTCAGCATATTTTCGACCAGAAGGTGTTAAACATGCGGCAGCGTCGTTGGGTTGAACTCCTGAACGATTATGACTGCGCCATCAAGTATCATCCTGGCAAGGCGAACGTTGTGGCGGAAGCCTTGAGCAGGAAGGAGTCTGTTAACCCTCGTCGTGTTCGAGCCTTACAGCTCACCATTCATTCGTCGTTGCCTGACCGAATCCGTTCTGCACAATTGGAAGCCTTGAAGGAGGAAAACCTTAAGGCTGAAACGATGCACAGTGCTGACAAGCATCTTGAGCTCAGGACTGATGGCTTGCACTATTTTGCGGGACGTGTTTGGGTCCCACTGTTCGGGGATTGCGCGAACTGGTTCTGGATGAAGCTCACAAATCCCGGTATTCTATTCACCCTGGCTCCGATAAGATGTATCATGATTTGAAGATACTTTATTGGTGGCCGAACATGAAAGCTGACATAGCTTCTTACGTCAGCAAATGTTTGACTTGTGCTAAAGTCAAGGTGGAGTATCAGAGGCCGTCTGGTCTCCTGCAACAACCAGAGGTTCCGGAATGGAAGTGGGAACGAATCACGATGGATTTTGTCACCAAGCTGCCAAGGTCACCTAGTGGTTATGACATGATTTGGGTGATTGTTGACCGGCTGACAAAATCGGCACGTTTTATACCTATTAAGGAAACCGATGGACTCGAGCGGTTAGCTCGACTTTACCTTAAGGAGGTGGTTGCTCGGCACGGGGTGCCTGTTTCTATTATTTCTGATCGTGATTCTCGTTTCGCTTCGCGTTTCTGGAAGGCCCTGCACAAGGCTTTGGGTACTCAGCTGGATATGAGTACGGCTTATCATCCGCAAACTGATGGACAGAGTGAGCGGGACGATTCAAACCTTGGAAGACATGCTTCGGGCATGTGTTATCGATTTTGGCAAAAGTTGGGAGATCCACCTGCCGTTAGTGGAGTTCTCCTACAACAACAGCTATCACTCTAGCATCAAGGCAGCTCCGTTCGAGGTTCTTTACGGACGGAAATGCCGATCACCACTTTGTTGGGCCGAGGTGGGCGAGAGCCAGCTCACTGGTCCGGAACTCGTGTACGAAACTTCGGAGAAAATCGTACAGATCCGTCAACGTTTGGCTGCTGCACGGGATCGTCAGAAGAGCTATGCCGATCGCCGTCGAAAACCTTTAGAGTTCCAGGTTGGGGACAAGGTACTTCTGAAAGTTTCACCATGGAAGGGCGTCATACGCTTTGGAAAGCGTGGTAAGCTTAACCCTCGTTATGTCGGACCATTCGCAATCCTGGATCGGATTGGACCGGTGGCATATAGACTTGACTTACCGGCGGAGCTCGGTAGTGTGCACAACGTCTTCCATGTGTCTAACTTGAAGAAGTGTTTGGCTGATGAATCTCTCATTGTACCACTGGAAGAGATCAAGGTTGATGATCGTCTTCGCATTGTGGAGGAACCTGTTGAGATTCTCGACTACAAGATTCGTAGCCTTCGTCGGAGTAAAATCCGCATCGTTAAAGTCCGTTGGAACTCGAACCGTGGACCGGAGTTCACATGGGAACGTGAGGATCAGATGAAATCTAAGTATCCCCATCTCTTTCCGAAGCGCGCGTTTGAATCAAGGCATGTTACTGCTGAAGCGGAATGAATCTCGGGTCGAGATTCCTTTCAACGTGGGGATGATGTGACATCCGGTAAGTTTCTTTTTGTTCGGTTCTTTTCGTTTCCTTCTTTTTGGGGCTTTGCGCAATTTTCGGGACGAAAATTCTTTCAACGTGGGGATGATGTGACACCCGGCATGTTCGGCTTAAACATATTAGTAACATCTAAGTCTACCTTAGCGAGAAACGTTTATACACAAACTTAACCGGGTTAGTTGAGTTGGGTCAAGTTAGGATTGTCCAGGGTACAATGATCTGGAGGATCATTGGGAGTCGTTCTGGTAATACACTAGTACCGGGTTCCATTGTTGGTGACATTACATGAACTAATTAAGTATATGTGTAGATTATGGGTTGTGTGGTGGTTTATATACATAGACGTGTTTAAATGATGTGTAAATGATTATCTGTGCTTTAATGTGTTAAATATAGACTAAGGATGCATGCTTATGTGTTAAGATGTGTTAGAATGCGTTAAACACGACAAACTGGAAAACAAGTTAAGAAGGGGCTCTGGTTCGACCACTTCGAGTGGTCGAAGGAGAGGAAAATTGTCTGGTTCGACCCATGCAAGTGGGCGAACCAGGGAAGTGGAGTTGAAGAATTCCCTTCGACCTGGACAAGTCTCATTCGACCCTGTGAAAGGGGCGAAGGAGACCACCTTCGACCAATCAATTGGTGCGAAGGAGGATCAGTATAAATACCAACCTTAGTCATTTTTCATCATTTCACAAACCCTAACCGTCCCAAAACGCTCTCAAACGATCTTAAACACTAAGGAAGGAGTTTTTGCTCTTCTTTTTCATAATCTAACCTATCTACAACATCTAAACAAGAATCCAAGGTGTGTTCATAATCCTAAATCTTTTAAAAGCATTTTAATTCGTTTTCATCTAACCTTAATTGTCCAGATCTGTTCTAAGGGTGTTTTCATGACTAAAAACCTTTTAAACATCTTTCTAAAACAAAACCCTATCATTTAACATGAGTTTTCATAATAAATAACATGTGTTAATTGAGTATTATGTAGTGTAATGTGTTATTCAATGCTTTGCTGCTTTATCTATGTTATAGACATGATGTAGGATTGCTTTTAATGCTGATTGATTGTTGTTTAGGGTTAGAATCGATTGGATGATGATATTATGTGTAAATTGGGGATTTTGACGAATCTAGACGTAACATGTGGTGTTTATAATCAATAGAACCCATAGGGATGATCGGATGATCGATAAACTGAGTATTTTAAATCAAACATGAGTCGATTTCAAAAGTTTCCAAATTGGGTAAAGATTTCATGCATGAAAGTGACGTTTCCATAATTTTTGCCATTTTGGGAAAGGGCTGAAACGGATATGGTTTGGGGCAAAATCAGTGGGGTTTTGTTAGGATAACATAATCATGTTTGACTGCTGTGATTGGTGATGTTTCGAGTCGTTTTGAATGTGTTTTAAGCGTTTTTAGGCAAAATAGAACAACAGGGGCGAACCTGGCCTCCTTCGACCAGTCGAAGGTGCGAAGGAGGAATCCCAGGGTCGAACCAGGCTTTTCAGTGGGCGAACGTGGCAAAACGTGCGAAGGAAGCATCAAACGGTCGAACGAGAGGTAAAACGGGCGAAGGAGAGTAAAAAGGTGCGAAGGAGGCCTTAAACTGACTGGTTCGACCGTTCTGATGCAGAAATGAGATTTTTGATACAAACTAAGTGTTTTATGCTTGAACCTTGCGTGTAATCTATGTGTACTTGATTAGTTAGGGTAATGGGTCACCAACGGGATGTCGGGTCGGTCTAGTGTGTCGGTTAAACATTTAAACACGTTTTAAAACATACTCGGTTATGATCTGGACAATCGGGGGCTAGATAACCTTATGGTTATTAGTCGGAACACTTATGTGAACATTTTGATAGATCTCCGGTAGAGGGATTATCAAGGGCTAAACATCTTTACTTATAATTGAAGAACGCTATCTAAGGTGAGTTCACGGCCCCACTTTTACTGCTTTAACTTTTGGGGGAGAAAACATGCGCTAAACGGTTTTGGTAACATATGTCATACTATGGTTTTAACTTTATATTGCTATACGATCTTTTGGAAAGTCCCGGGGAAACCATGAATGTGCGGGTTTGCACAACGGGGGAAATGTGGATAGATCTATTGGGCGTGACCTGCCCCACTCGTCGGCTTGGAGGGCCGGGCGGGTGCATATTGTCTCGAACAGGTACATTGGTATCATGCTGAACATACGGGCTGCTTAAACATGCTGAACATTGCTAAACGTGTCTAGTAATGGTTTCCAATCGTAGTAGTAATGAAACATACGCCTAGCTAGCGTACTTGGTAACATTGATATAGTATGGACATGGTAACACTTTAGTAATATTTTGAACAAACCTGTGAACTCACCAGCATTATATGTTGACATCTTTTTGGCATGTTTTTCTCAGGTCGCTAAGGTAGCAATGAACGGAACTAGGCGCACGGGTCTGCATTGGCGTCTAGATCTTAGTGCACGTTTTGTAATAAATGTCTTGAATACTTGGGAACACTGTTTTGTAGAGATTAAATTCTTTAAATGCTTCCGCTGATGAAATTTATGTTTTTGGATTTACGTACTTCATATAGTGTCGTTTATTGTGATCGTTGACTTGGGTCCTGGTTTGTCATGCGCCTCGCGGTAAAACCCCGCAAGTGGTAATTTGAGGGTGTGACAGTATTGACCCGCCTCTTTCTTCAAAGACCACTCTGGGTCGCTTCAATGCTACTGTCGGCCGGATCATGAGTACCTGCTTGTCACTTCTTCCATCCTTCCTTCGTTTCTCATCCGAATATCTTTGATCAGATGATCAAGCTGCCCTGATTGTATGGCCTCTTCGATCTGATTTTTAAGCTGGAAGCACTCATTAGTGTCATGGCCTTTGTCTTCATGGAACTCGCAGTATTTTTTAGAACTCTGCTGCTTGGCCGTCTTCTGAAGGGGATACGGAGGTTTGAACTTTACATTTGTTTCGGTCGCTAAGATTTCCTGTGGGGTTTTTGTCAATTCCGTATAGACAAGTCCCCTTCTGTCACTTCTTTCTGAACCTTTTGGATGATCGTCTCGGCCTCGTTTATCGCTTGTCGCGCCTCTATCCTCCCTGGGGAAACGCCTTTGCCCTGACTGGTCTTTCTTTTGAAATGTTCCCCTTCGGGGGTGATCATCCCCTTTTTTTGAAATCTATAGCCTGTACGGCTTCCTTTCCTCTAACAAAGGCTTCAATCCGTTCTATGGCTTCCTCCATCGTGGCCGGTACCCGCGCATTCAAACTTTCCACCAGCTGTTTCGTTCGTAGACCATGTAGGAAACCTGATATCCTCATCTTCTCATCCGCATCCCTTACCTGCAGAGACTCTTCTTTATACCGAGCCACGAACTCTTTTAAATTTTCCCCCTCCCTCTGCTTGATGTTATGCAATTCCACAGGATCCTTCATATGCTTCCTCTGTTGCCGGAAGTGTTCTAAAAACCTGACCTTCAAATCGTAGAAACTATCCAAACTTCCGGGAGGGATGCTATTGAACCACACCCGAGCCACTCCGGCCAACGTTTGCACGAACATGTGGCATCATGAAGGCATCGGCCACCCCTCATTGCGTGCTACACTATCGAATAGTAGGATGTGGTCCTCTGGGTCTGCTGTTCTGTCATACACCCTCACATTGGATGGCATCTTGACTCGTACTGGCGGAACGAAGTCCGCTATCCGGGCGGTAAACTTAGATCCTTCGGGAGGCCGATACGGTCTATTCAAATCATATTCACCACCCTCTCTGAGCAATTCGGCACTAACGATCGGCCTTGGTTCGTGAGTTGTAGGCGCTACCGCTGTGACTTGCCCGGTACTAAACGTTCGGGCATTCCGATGTACCATGTCAGCCAGCCACGATGCGGGCGTCATAACTGGCCCTTGACTTTGGTGCGGCAGGGGAAGGGTACCGATGTCAGGAACGACCTCATCGTCGTCAAAGGATAATCAGAGTGCTAGACCCTTCGCTCTCTCTTCTCTTACGTAGTCGTTCATGAGTTGCCGTATCTGCAGAAAGTTGGATCGTACCAGTTCGGGTGACACGGTCACACCGGCATTTGGGGTAACGTTAGGGTTAGCCGGTGCGGTAACATTACCCTCAGAGGGGGTGACGTTGCCCGGATCCGGCAGGTTGGATGAAGACATGTGGGGAAAAAGTATCCTCGAGTGGATTATCTTCGGCCCCACGGTGGGCGCCAAAATGTTGAAGTCAGGATGTGGGGTTGAGATTAAGAGAATGGTTCGGAAGCAGAGCAGATTCCGATAGGAGTTAATGCCCCTTTAAATGTGGCCAACTACCAAGTATTTATAGCCTGGGCCAAAGGCTTGCATTAATGGCGAGTAATGATGTAGTCGGCGTGCACAGTGACAGATGTCACTGTAGCTGCTGACAAGGGATGGTCGAAATATTATTTTAATTGATTGCGGCTATTGTCCGATGGGTAATAGCCGCTTTTGTTTTATCCAGTGTTCAATCGTTACTTTGTGTTTGTCCAACAGTCCTTTGTCCTTTGTCCTATGGTCCGTCCGTTTGGTATGTCTCATCGGAATGTCTGATTCTCTACTAGTTATTTCTGATGTTTTATCTTACTTGTGAATCGGTCATTCTGGTTCATTGATCGGATTGTTTTTACTTAACCGACCGGATCGGTTGTCCTGGTTATTCAAAGGTTTTAATCAATCAATTTTTATCCTAATCTCGTTTTATCTTTCCAACTTGCTTAATCTGTTTATTCTAACTCATCATTATCTATCCCATGTCATCATTAGTTTTTTGGGATTATATGATTGATTTAGGATTTTTCTTATGAACATGGTCGATATAAATTGACATAAATTAGCCTAAAAGAATAAGATTTTTATGTATTCACTTATTACAATGAGATTGAGATTCATAATAACAAAAATATACTTTACCTATGAGAATCTAGATAAAAACTTTTGAACTTTGATAAAATCTTCTATGCATAAAGTTGTGATAATGTTGGCAGATATTAAAACTCAATGACCACTAATTATGTTACATGAATCTTTCATTTTCATACCGGGTGACCATGATGTTGCAAGCTTTGCTATTTTATTCGAGGTTTTTAAATGTAACATTTTCTTCATTTAGAAATTGAATACTTTTGTAACTATAAATCGCGTATTTTGTCCATTCTATGTGTTTATGATTATGATTGTAAGCATAATAGTGATGTATTTATTTTGTCTTTGCGAAAAAAGACTCCAAAGTAGGATTTCACTTTACGCCACCAAAAAGGTTAAGTCGCCTCAATGTCTTAACCAAACGAAAACAAAAATTCGAGCTGGGTTGCTTCCTCCATTGGACCATCCAACAAGTATTATATATGGGTATGTTTGGCAATGAACTTTTATGAGTTTCAAGCTTTTAAGAAAAAAAAAAACTCATACTTAATAAAAAATCTTGTTTAGTTGAAGGAGCTTGGAGCTTGGAGCTTTTAGTTTAGGAGAAAACACTCTATATTGAAAAGCTACTAGTAGTAGCGTTTAAGAAAAAACTCATACTAGATACAAACTTTTAATGAGTAAATGACACAAATACCCATTCTATCATATAAAAAAAACATGCATACAAGATTTTAGTTAATGCCTATTTTGATCATTTTATACATTTTATTAATAGGTTCAGCTAATTTACCAAACACCCAAATATATTTAAAAAGCTAGAGCTAGAAGCTTTCAGATACAACTACCAGCTAATTTTGTCAACCATACCCTACGTCATAAAGATAAAAGCTCTATATTAAAGGTAACTGAAATTTACAAAAATGGCACCTCATTTTTCCACCAATCATACAAGGTTTCAACTTTTGAAAATTGCATTTTTAACTTCTACACTATTAGTTCATTTTACAACACCCTCAACTTTTGAAAATTGCAACTTTAGCTAATTTCTATATTAAAAAACTAATTTGTCTTAGGGGTTGTTTGGTAGTCTCTTAATGAGGCTCTTAATCATTCAGCGCTGAATGATTCAGCATTCAGTGTGTTTGTTTCAGCTTCTGAATGGAATGGTTAAGTCTGAATCATTAAGATTTGGGATGTTGCTGAACCATTAGGCACTGAATTATTAAGCACTGAACTAGGCTGAAGCTTAATGAGGCTCCCCTACCAACGTGGGACAAGAAAATTAACCATTAAGAGGTCCAACTTAATGATTCAGCGCTTAACCATTCAGACCTCTTAATGATTCAGCATTTAATCAACCAAACAACCCCTTAGTGTTTAAGAACTTTTTAAAATATCACTTGACCCACTCGAGTTTATAAAGTTTCGAGTTTATCCTTTTCGTTCCTTTACCTAAAATAACTATTTTTGATGTGTGTATTCTTATTTATGTGTCAGTATAAATTTGAGTTGGGGGGCGATTCGATATAAACATTTTTAAGAAATAAGTCTGGTCAAATATAATATGTTTTCGTGCTTCCTTTATGTACATTTCCAGTTGGTCTACATTTCGCTGTAATTTAGTTTCTAATTTTTTTTTACATAAAACACCCACTCTTATAACACCCACTTATATATATATATATATATATAGTGGGTTAGCCCGCGTGATGCAGCGGGTGTAACCGAAACTCTTGTCTAACCTAACGTACATATTATGAACCTAACCACTATTACATGAATATTTCTTAATACTTTTGTTTGAAATTCATTACAAACATAAGCTTTATTCTTTGGTTGCTGCATCCGGTGATCATATAGTTTAGATCAGATTAGTCATGTTTTTGTGTATTAATATAACGTAATAATTTCATAATTCAAATCGTTACCTCATGTTTAAAAACACAACTTTCACAATTGATTTCTCTATTTCTATATAGTATGATCAAGTTTATAAAATTTTAACTTTTATAAAGTACCTAACTCTATATAAAAGGTTATAACAAAACACATAGCATCATGAATTGTTTTTTATTTGTTTTCTATTTAATATCTTTTAAGGTAATTATAAAATTGAATGTCATGAGGTTTCATAAACATCTCATAACTCTTGACTTTCTTTTAATTAAATATGGTGTATTAAAGACATATTTACCCTTAAAAGTAATTATTTTATGCATTATATGTTGTATCATAAGCATTTAGACTTATACCTCTTAAAATTTAAGAAGTCCTTATCAAATGCTTTATAATATATATATATATATATATATATATACTATTATATAGTGAGTTCTGGACGGATAAAGAAGTCATTTTATAATCACCTATATGGGCAAAATTGTAATTTTATTATATTAACAAGACAATTTTAATGCAACTATTAAATAACTTTGTAGTAATTAAAAACAATAATTAACTAATGTTTTTTATTTTAATTTTATTTTATTATAATTTATATAAATGCATCTCCTTGTGGTTAAAATAGTAACTTGACAAGAAAACAAGTTTTAAACCTGTATGTACAACCACTTACAGCATTCCATGAGTAAGAAGCATCTCTTGGATTCTTTCAATACGCCAATTCTGATCACCCGCATCTTTGTCTTTTCAATTTCCCTCACCCTCAAGACCAATTGAATGGGATTCAAAGCAAAATTCAAAGTGGGGCGAATCTCAATCGATCGCGAATTGAAGGAGTAATTACCCTCACATTAAAGACATGAATTTAATCGGCCCATTCATTTTAATCGTTCGTTCTTATTTTTCCGAAACCTGCACACTTTGATTTGATCGTCTTTCTTCTTCTTCTTCCAAACTTACGAACGTTAATTCAATCGTTATTCGTGTGTAATCATGCAGAATGTATTGAAGGATGCCATGGGAGGATCGATTGGTACACAACAAGCTTGAATCAAGTTATAGGTTACTTACTTCTGTTTTTTTTATCAGGTTTTTATTTTAAGTTATTGTTAGGATTTTCACCTCGATCGATGTACCCTGTACTGTATGTCGAAATATTGTTTTTTTGCTTATATTTAGTAGACATTGGTTGGTGGCTAAACATATACAATGTGTGAATGAGTGGCTGCATCATCATAAAGAAAGAAGGTATTACATGATGTCTATCTACTCATATTATGAACTATATGGAGTTTGAAAAACGAAACAATTTTCAAAGGCAAAAACGTCTCCATATACAAGGCGGTTGAAGAGATGAAGGTAACGACATATGAATGGATACTGATCTGACCAAGAATCATAAGCCCACCTTGGGAGGAATGGAGACATTTTGATTTAGTTTAGTCATACTTTATGTATTGTAATTTGCCTCAAACTTTGCTTCATATGTGTGTTTCATTATAGCAACTTGCCATGTTAAACTGGATGTTTTGATTGAATAAAGTTGTCGTTGCTATTCCAAAATGAAATTTTATTGAATTTCTAATGCCTATTGTGCAACTTCATAATTTTATTACTATTGCACTTTTGTTTTCCCTTTTTTTGGTCTTGGGCGTGAGCCTTTTTTCCGCCTTGTGCTTAGGAAACATAGACCCCTTATAGTCTTGTGACTATTATCATAACACTAAGGGTAGAGTTAAGTGATGTCAATCAGTCGATGTATGCTTAAGTTAGATGAGGAAAGATGGCATATAGTTAAAAAAAAAACTTACATTTGAATGTTATTGTTGCTTATGCGTATTATTAACATGATCATATGGTGCTTTAATAGTTCTTTGGAAGTCATGAATTCGGAAATAAAGTTTTTGTCAAGAGGAGTCTAGAAACGAGTAACAATGAGTTCAACTACAAATTATGTCATGTCTAGAAACGACCAACAACATCTACAAATTATGTTACAACCACTATTCTTATACCATGTATAATCGTTATAACATTTGTTACACCCTGAAACAACATATTATGCATCCTCAATCTGACAACCAAATCAAAACACCCGCAAACCTAGCTAACCCCGCCGCAACGCGCGGGTTCCTGCTAGTATATATATATATATATATATATATATATATAGGGGAAAGTTAATTTGAGAACACCTATATTTCGTGCGAACCGTGAGAACGGCATCTAAAACCATTCAAATTCAAAATTTCTTTTTACACTTGTCTTTATTACTAAAATACAATCTCAAAATCACAATTTACGCGTAAAAATTCAAACGTATACGGAAATAATTTGTTTTTACACATGTGTAAATTTGCTGTTTATACATGTGTAAACTGTTTCATTTACACATGTGTAAAAAGTTAATTTGAAAGTGTTTTTGCAAAAAAAGATGAATTATTTGAAAAGAAAATTCATTTATTAATGTTTGTATTTTGATTATAATGAGATTTGTATTAAAAAATTTGATTTTGATTGATTTTTGTACTTGTTCTCACGGTTCTCACAATATTTAGCGTTCTCAAGATAACTCTCCCCTATATATATATATATATATATCGATACCAACAAGAATTACAAATGAGGCGTAGGTAGATGGGCAACAAGCTGCATCAATATTGAATAGGGTCAAATATAATACGTTCTCATTCGATAGTGAAAGAAAACTCAAGTTACTCTATATTTCAATATCTCAATATCGCTGTAGTGTACCAAGGGTATAATGAGACCAAGGGTATAATGACAACTCTTAATGTGAATATGTCGATTACGCGTAAATTTTAAATATGTTATGATTGTATGGTATAACATCGGTTGTCTTACATTTTGATATCTAGTTAAATGGGATACGTAAATACGGTTGACAGTTCACAATATACTCGCACCACAACAACGCACCGTTTTAATTAGTAGTTTTTCTTAAAACGTCTCCTCAACCCACTTGATGAAAATAACTGTAAAACGGTTTTGATTAGTAATTTTCTTAAACCGTTCATCCCTCCTCAACCCACCTACTGTAAAACATGTTCTCACGTATACAATCTTTTTAGCAAGCAACATATAATGTACCAGTTTCCGGGTAGAACATCCAAACCAATTAAAAGACTCCACGTACATAATAGAAAACTAGATTTTCATCACGAAATTTCAAGTTCAAATACAAACACAACGACTAAAAAACCAACACAAATCAACATCCCTATCAACCACTTCTCAAGTCTCAACGATATGCTCCACCGGTGCCATATCCGCCAGCACCACCACAGTTTTCGTGTTATGTCCCGCCAAAGTTGTACCAGTACCGGTTTCGGTTCCGATTGGGTGAGACTTAACAACCCCTTCCACCACATGTCCACCAGGTTGCCCGGTCCCATGACCGGGCAACGCTGACATCTGGTTGCTTCCCATTGGATTACCAGTGGCTCCGGTGGTGGAATGCGAGTGTGTTCCACCACCGGCTTCGGTTGCCTGTCTCTGTGTGGCGTTTTGTTCTCGCGCCACCTGCTTCTCGTACTCCGCTTGATTAATCCTCGCCTCCTTCTTTTCTGTGGCCATTTCCTTTTGAGTTGGGTCATGTGCCGTTAATCTCTCGCCCTATATTTGAAAATAAATATAACATAGGAAAAGTCAGGAGATCCAATTTTTTTTTAATTGGTAGGGCCAGACTCGATATATACAAAATTTTCGGACGAAACCGGATAAACTTACCCTATTGAGCAAAAAAAAAAAAACGATGGAGGTCGGCAACCTCTACCCCATATTAAGAAACACTAGTACAAGTATTTAAACTTTTAGATGGTGTAGGCCAATTCACGAGATCTAAAATTTCTTTTTTCGATTGGGTGGGGCCGGGCTCAATGTATACAAATTTCCAGACGAAAATGGATAACCTTACCCTACGGAGCAAAAAAAAAAAAATAGTAGAGACGGGCACCCTCCGGCCCATATAATACTTCCCCATGCACTAGTGGATTCCCACAACTTTGACGGGAATTAGTTTCGGTCGATACCGCCTCTTATTTTATTTTACACCAATAATTCTAAATTACTCCGTTATCTACGATTGAACATGAGATCTCCCTCAAATTAAGTGGAGGTGTGATTATTTTTTTTATCGTACACAAATGAAACAAATTAAGAAACATTACCTTTTCTTGTAGGGTGGCTTTGGTCTTTTCCATGCCGGACTTGGCGGAGGCGCCTATGTTGGCTGCCGTCTCCTTGACGGAGGCTGCTGCATTTTTGGCTGGCTGCATATTTTTTGATCGGTGTTTTATTATCTTTTGATGGATAAGAAGAGATAGATGTTTGAACGTAATATAAGCAGGTTACAAATGATTTTAATAGATTTATGGGGGTGTTTCTGGCTGGTGCCACGTAGCAAAAACTATGATACGTGGCTTACAAAGGCATTTCGTTGCTTCTTATTTTGACACGTTAGGCAGTAGTAAGTTAAGTGTAGATTACTCGTTCAATAACTGTTCTAAGGTTTACAGGCCAAACCAACATGGCCCAACAATCATTTATTTCTATTAGGCCCAAAGCAATAAATTGTATGTTTTACGTATTTATTATGATATGCCAGCCTTGAAATTACTTCATTTACGTGTTTTTGAAACATGAAAAATATTATTAAGAGAGTTTACTTTCTTATCAAAAGCCATTAGTGTAATTTTCTTAATTAAAGTGATCATTTTAGTGACTTTGTCTTTTTACAGTTTACAAGTTATTGTGTTTTTGTATTAGTAGGATCATACAATAGCTATCATCTTCTTGTAATTTGTAATTTCTAATGGTTATTAATAAACGGTTATTTTAGTTGATAAAAAAAATAAAATAGCTTGGTGATAAAGTTACGTGTTTAGTATAAATATAGGTGTAAGTTCATTGTATCAGGTGTGGTTTTTGTTTTCTTTAATAATATTGAAAACGTCGTGGAAGTTTCACAAATTTGTCTAGTTATTTGTTTGTGTTTTTTTCGCTGTATAATAATAAAAGCGAGTCAGGAGATGACGTGTTACTCTCTCAATCGGATTTGTTTGTTCTTCCTTAACCTGGGACAACAATATTGTTTTGTAGAAAAAAAAAAAACTACGGTCACTAGCTCCGTTACTTAAACAATTGATATCGGTATACATAATATCCCTACAAATAAGTTACTACATAGCACAATTAACGAGCAACTACCAAGTAAGAACTAGCTAGTTTTCTTAATGGTATGTACATCACGTGATCTAAGATGATAAAATAATACATAGACAACTTTTCCAAGATAAACACGTGCAAGCATACAACAACCGAACCTTTGATTTTTAGTATCTCAATTTATTGACTATAAAAATTGAAGAAAAATAAAACATGAAGGTTCAAGGAAACAAGGGCAGTAAACAAAGGCGGCCACATTCTACATCATACATTAGAGTATATATAGGTGAGCACAACACTAATGCTATCATCAACTACCGATCACTAGACATCCAAACATAAGTGATCACTTTAGTTTTGGTTCTAAAACGTGACACAATCCATTTTTTATTATAAACATGGGCGCTGGAGGCCGATCGTACCCTCATGATCTAGATGTTAAAAAATATGATACCGAAGTTATCAAACGCGCTCCAACCTCAAAACCTCCATTTACGCTAGCCGATCTCAAGAAAGCCATACCGCCCCATTGCTTCCAACGATCCATGATCCGATCCTTTTCGTATCTGGCAGCTGACCTAACCGCAGCCTTCGTGTTCTACTACCTTGCCATAACTTATATTCCACACCTCCCTCACCCCCTTCCTTACCTCGCATGGCCGGTTTATTGGTTCCTTGAAGGGTGTGTGTTTATGGGCCTTTGGCTTATTGCTCATGAATGCGGTCACCATGCTTTTAGTGACCATGTATGGCTTGAAGATACTATCGGATTTATTCTACACTCATTCCTTATGACCCCGTATTTCTCTTGGAAAATTAGCCACCGTCGCCACCATGCCAACACTGGCTCGCTTGAACACGATGAGGTATATGTCCCCAAAACAAGATCCAAACTTAACGCCTCCGCGTTTTACCTCGACAACCCTATTGGTCGAACTCTAACCCTTCTTGTCAAACTAACTCTCGGATGGTACATCTATTTGTCAATAAATGCGGCCGGGAGACCTTATGAGAAATTCGCTAGTCACTATGATCCTAGGAGCCCGATTTTCTCTGATAACGAACGCGTCCTGATTCTCATGTCCGATATTGGACTTCTCAGCTTCTCTTTCTTTTTGTACAAAGTCGCGTTGGTTCAAGGTTCGCTTGGGTATTTTGTGTCTATGGAGGCGCATTGATGGTCATGAACGCGTTTCTTGTGACCATCACGTACCTTCATCACACTCACCCATCTTTGCCTCACTACGATGACTCCGAATGGAACTGGATGAAGGGTGCATTCGCGACGGTTGATAGGGATTATGGAGTTCTAAACAAGGTGTTCCATAACATTACCGACACACATGTTTTGCACCATTTGTTCTCATACATTCCTCATTATCATGCCATGGAAGCCACCAAAGCGATTAGGCCGATCATGGGTGAGTTTTATCAAATCGATAGGACTCCATTTTGGGCTGCGTTATGGAGAGAATCTAAGAATTGTTTGTTCATTGAGGCCGATGAAAGTGATGAGAAAAACAAAGGTATCTATTGGTATAGAAGCAAGTACTAAACATGAAAGCAAACTAACGAGAAAAACTGTTATTGCTTATTTAATTTGGATATGTAATATTTACCCTATGTTTTTCAACTCCATCATTTACTGATTTAATGTTAGCTCTCATAATTGCAAATGAATTTGCACCCGGATTTTTTTTTTTTTGTCAATTTATAAATAGTTTTATACCCGTCCCAGTATTGGTAGCCCAATGAAATTATACAAAAAGTTTAGAACGTATTTTTTTTTCTTTTTGTTTGCATCCGTATTAAAAAACGACAGTATTAAATATAAAAAAATAAGATACAACTGTCAAACTATATCATCTCTTCCAGTTAAAATACAAATTATAAAAAAGTTCTCAAGAAACAACATTCTTTGTTAGTTTATTGTTACACTTTCCACACTATTGTTCACATAAAACCATATGTTAGCATCAGACATTGCACGCGATGCAACCACGTAGACCTGACCATGCGCGAATATAGGGTGGATCAATGGATGGATGTGGTCCGAAACTCAACTGTTATTTTTTGGCAAAACTATGTGCACTACTTGCAGTCCGTTGATGCTGCATTTAGAGATAGATGCAATAAAGAACAACAAAATAGAAAAACAATAACAAATTACAATTCCTTATAATTTCCTAATAAACATGGATTGTAGGATTTCCATAACGCTGGTACTCAGTTTGGTTGGAAGCCCTATAACCCTAAGCCCGATACAACTCATTACCCCATCTGGCAGTCTGACACGTTTTGGCCCAAACGAAAATGACCACTTTTTTAAAAAAGACCATATTGACCCATACCCAGTTTGGTTGGAAGCCTTTAGACCTAAACCCACTACAACCCATTACCCCATTTGGCGGTATGGGCTCATTCTGACCTAAACCAAATAACCACTTTTTTTTTAAACAATCCTATTTGACACGTACCCAGTCTGGGCCGAACCCATTCAGACCTGAACCCTACATGACCCATTATCTTAACCGATAGTCTGAACCTGTTTTGATCCAAACCAAAATAACCACTTTTTTAAACAATCCATTTTGATTTGTACCCATTTTGTTCCGAACCCATTCTAACCCGAACCTAGCCGATCTGTTACTGTTGATTTTGCTAACTATTGATGAAGTAGTCAAAGTACTGATGAAGTGGTTAACCACTGATGAAAGAAACTGCTGATGAAGTGGTTAACCACTGATGAAGTAACCGCTGATGAGGAAAGCAAACATCTGCTGAAGTTCAAAACTCTGATGACAACAACTGCTGAAGTCATAACTTCTGAAGACTTAATCTACTGATAGCTAGTTAGTTAGAGTTCTATATATTAATGTCCATTAGTTAGTTAGCTTTCCTCATCAGTAGTTTGACTACTTCATCAGTAGTTAGCAAAGTCAACAGTTACCCAACCCATCCATGCATACGTAAATACTAATTGAGATCTATATTTTCATAAACCAAGAAGCCTTCAAGCTAGCAATAAAAAAAAAGAGTAACAACCACAAAAAAATAAGTAGTAAAGAATAAAATAACACAAATATTTGTCTTATGACATACCTGCTTTCACTATTGCAAGTAAAGGACTTTAAGCATTTTCTTTCATTGATAATTCTAGTTTTTAAAGTGTATTCTCTTCTGAGTTATGATGAACCTATTATATATTAGCACAAATCATGGATCATCGTCAATCAATAAAAGTTAACAGAATTTGAAAACCTGTTCAAATGGCCAATTACATGCTAGAGTCAATATTTGGTAGTTAATTATTTTATAAATCTCCTTGTATCTATCTCGTGAATATTTTCAGTTATTGTAATTACTTGGCCTATAAATGCCAAATACGCCAGGATTACATTTTATTTATACTGACGTATATAACATTTATAGACCAAGTATTTACAAGGAATGAAAACATTCTCAAGAGAGATACAAGGAGAGTTATAAAAGAATTAATTATCAAATATTGATTCTAGCATGTAATTAGCCATTTGAACGGGTTTCCAAATTCTGTGAATTATCCGTGATTGATGATGATCCATAGTTTGTGCTAATGTATAAAAGTCTTTACATTAGACAGAAGTAACATTAAAAGATAATCAAGAAAGTTAGATGAATCTATAAAGAAAAGTCTTTGCACATATAGTTTATATACTATTTATTTATTTCTCATAATTCAAACTATTGAAATCAACCCAAATTCAAACAGATTAGAAACTTCATCCCCTTCTCACTTGAAAGATAATATCAAGCATAAAAAAACTACTGTATATGAAAAAACTCATCCATAGTTAAAAAATGGTAAATGTAGAAAAATTTTGAGATGCCTAAAGGTGATCCAAAGCATGTAAATGTGAATGTGATTACAATTAATACGTTGAATTGTATGATTAACACAAAATGAGTGTTGTAGTATATAAAACCTTGTGCAGAGACATACAGGGAATTCATTCTCACATCTTCATGGTCGTCCAAATCTGAATCATTATCTTCATCGCCAAGAAAAAAAGAAGAGGATGAGGATGTAGTTGGAACTCTGATTGAACCATTAGACGATTTATGGGATGGGCAGTTGAACAACAGAATTTTTGTGAACAAAGGTAAATAATTCATCTATACCTTTTATTTATAGACGAGTATGAAAAAAAAATTGAATTAAAAAATGAGTGGTAACAGTTATTAAATTCGAATTAATGACGGTTACATAAAATGGAGGGAACGGTTATTGAGTAACCGTCACTAAACACAAAAACCGTCTAATTTAAGCGGTTGAGATCGCTCTAAATCTTGATCGAACGGTTGAGTTTAAACCAAAAACGGTTTTTGATAGCCGGCGTCAATAGTATTTTAAATGTGTGTATATGTCCGATTAAATATGGGGGAAAACATTTAAAAACAATTAACCAATAAACTAACTAAAGTAGACATGGTAAATCAATTATATCCAAACTAGACATTTCAGGTAAAGTTGCAACAAGTTATCAATTAACACACGTCGGCTAAGGCTGAGCCCTCACTAGAAAACATGCTCATTTAAGTATGACAAGGACCACATTAGGGCCCCGAAGGAGACACGTGAAAAGAGGTCGCTAAACTGCAACTACAACTTTAGCTTTCGCTACATGCCTACAATGACCTTTAGCTTTGTGTACCTTTAGCTAGTTACCAGCCGAAGTCACCCACACCCAATTGATGAGGAAAAGTGTCTCATATGCGTCCTTGTTGAAAGAACGTGTTGGATTTGGGGGATTGGGCAAACATTAAGAAATGTATGCTCTGATGCGTCCTTGTATTACTGGCTTTGTGAACAAATCCGCCACATTATTATCTGTGTGAATTTGTTCCATGGTGATCAACTGTTGATAGTATGAATTCCTAATAAAATGAATTTTAATGAGAATATGTCTGGTTTTAGAAAAAAATAAACTGGATTTTTAACAATTTGAATTGTGGCATCATTATCAAAGTAAATAGGAGTTTCACAATAAAATGAATTTTAATGTATTTTTAATCATATTTAATGTATTTATCTTGTTTTAATTATATATAATTCATTATAAATCCGTTTTGGACTGTTTTAGCAACAAAAGAAAAACGTCAATGACTCGTTTAGCAAAAAATTCTCATTTGGATTGATCTAGCAATTTGGAACATACCTCATGGACAAATTTGGCAATTAAGACATAGGAAATGACCAAAATGCCCATGATTTAACGTTGGTATTTAATAGAGTTTGCAAATTGAACGGATTTAGCACTAGATTCTAACCTTAGTGTCTCAGGTGTCAAAAAATCTTATTTTGAATGGATCTAGCAATACTGACCAAACCTTAGGGACGAATTTGGCCATTTATTCAACCTAAAATGTCATGAAATTATTTCCCTTTTTACCTTCTTCTTGCAAAACCCACATGTACCCACATTGTTTATTGTTTCATGTTAATTATTAAACATGAAGCATACATAATAATTAGCTTTCACATATTCATTATTCTTGTTCTTCATATTCTTAATTCAATTAAAAGTGTCAAATACAGGTCACTGGTTCGCTAATATATATCGATTTCAGTGTTTTCAAAATTTAGGCTAAATTTCATTCATATGTTCGTGAATTTGAAAACCCCAAATTGAAATTCGATGGGCTAACAAAGATTATGTATGAGAACGAGGAGGTTGATAGGGTTGAAAAGTACTTGGATGTAAGCTTTTCCTTCAATATTATATATATATATATATATATATATGTGTGTGTGTGTGTGTGTGTGTGTGTGTGTGCGCGCGCACTTAAAGCTAGATAGTTAAAGCCTCAAAGGCGCTAAGCGCACTGAAGGTGCAAAGGGTGAGCTTGTCACTCTAAAAAGCGAGAGCCAATTCAAGCAAGGCGCTCATATAAATACGTTGGTTTTAGGGGTTTTAGACATGTTCTAAGATAGTTGTTGTCCATTTTTAGATGTTTCAGACCTGTTTTAGCTGTTTCATACCTATTTAGACAGTTTTTTTTTGTAGGATCTGGCTCGAGTTTAGCCGGAATTAGTACATGTGTGCCTTGTTGGATGCAAGGCGTTATTTTGCTTGGTATGAGCAATTTAAATATCAAGTTTCTACGATAAATGTTGCTAATTATTCGTCCTGTAAACTCTTGCACTTAACTTGATATATTTGGCAAACTATAGACAAGTGTGGGCAAATTATGAGTACAAAATCTTTCACCTGATTGTGATTACTGAACCTTGTTTCAGCTATAGTTTGTTGGGTGGATCACTCATTTGTGGGTTGGGTATCCAAAAGTATGTCTTTAGTGTATACAACATGTTGGGTAGAACACTTGGGCCCCTTTCTTTTGCCTTGACATTGTAGCTAGGTATAGTGTTTGATGTTTATGTATACTTAGTTGAGCAAAATATGCATATGGATTTGAGAATTTATAACGGTGGTGCTGGTCTATAACTAAACGATGTCATCATGAAGTTTTGTATATCATTTCATTTTTAGTTAATAAAAACACAAATTTCTTTTGAAATGTTGTCGTGTTGTGCCTTAGTTACGAGTTTGTTTATCTTTATTGATATCTTTTGCCACTCAACAATTAATGTTTGTTGTCACTTTATTTGTGCACATGTCTCACTTGAACTTAATTAAATGCCAAGGGTAGGTTTGCGCAAAACAACTTGAACTTCATGTTTTTTTTTATATTGTGTGTCACAACGCGCGCGGAAAATGTATTAGTATGATTAAAGTAAGGTTGAGACTAATTAATTAAAAAACATATTGAAGTGAGTCCACAAATAGCATTAATACTTAAAAAAAAAAAATACTGAATTGAAGTGAGTCTACTACTAGCTCACACATCTTGACTTGAAGTGACTAGCAGAAGCCCACGTTTGAGATTCACATGAGCTTATCTGACTTGGAAATGCCAATTAAAACTTTTATTTTAAAGATGGAAACTAACACTTAAAAAAATAAGAAGAAGAAACCGAGAAATTTCAAGATCAAACGAGAGAAAGTTTTAGTTTTGGATCACTTACCGGTGAGAAAAGGTGGAATTTAAGCTCAAAATTATTGTATGGATTATGACATTTTGAATGGGTAATTTCTCCCCCTTTAAATATACTATTTTTTGTCTCTTATAAGACTTGAACTCCCAACTTCTTTACCACCACATCATAAGGGGTTGCTTGTTCCGGTTTCTTAAAACAGTGTGAATGTTTTATTATTTGTAGAGTTGGGATAACTCTATAAATCGTGTTAAGAACACTTTTAAATTGAAATATTTAGGTGGTATTCGTGGAAATAAAATTGGATAATCTAAAGATAAACAAAAGAACGAATATGCAGGTTATGTTATGAAAAAATCATACCATATTAAAGCAAAGACCTTTCTTATATATGCGACAAACCATCATATGAATGATCCCATTGGAACATCGTATCTCATTGTGTAAGGTGATGTTTGTTTTTTCTGCATGAAAAGGTCTGCAGTCTGCGGACCACATCTGCAGACATCTGCAGGAGAAGAGGTGGACCAAAGGTCTGCAGTCTGCAAGAAGAAGACTGTTTGTTTGTTAATGTCTGCAGGCTGCTGAAATAAACAGAAATTTAAATAAACTGATTTTTTTACAGTAGTCTGGTGGTAGACGGTGGTGGTGAGGGGTGGTGGGGGATGGTGGTGGTGGATGGTGGTGGTGGGTGGTGGTGGTGGACGGTGGTGGTGGACGGTGGTGGTGGTGGATGGTGGTGGACGGTGGTGGGGGATGGTGGCAGTGGTGGTGGGTGGTGGTGGACGGTGGTAGGTGTTGGTGGACCATGGTTGTGGTGGACGGTGGTGCTGGTGGACCGTGGTTGGTGGTGGTGGACCGTGGTGGTAGGTGGTTGTGGTGGGTGGTGGTGGTCGACGGTAGTGGTGGTGGTGGTGGATGGTGGACGGTGGTGGTGGTGGATGGTGGTGGTGGTGGTGGGTGTTGGTGGACCATGGTGGTGGTGGACGGTGGTGCTGGTGGACCGTGGTTGGTGGTGGTGGACCGTGGTGGTAGGTGGCGGTGGTGGTGGACGGTGGTGGTGGTGGTGGATGGATGGTGGACGATGGTGGTGGTGGGTGGTGGTGGTGGTGGTGGATGGTGGTGGTGGTGGTGGGTGAGGAGAAGAGAAGTGGAGAAAACCTTTGAAAAGCTTAGAAGACTTTGGAACAAGTCTGCACCAAGAAGAGGTCAGGAAGACCTTTTTGAGTGAAAGGTCTTCCAAAAAACAAACAATCTGCAAACCCCAAACGTCTGCGCGCGTCTGCGTGGCGCAGACAAAAGAGGTCAGAAGTGCTTCTGAGCAAAAAACAAACAACACCTAACACTATGTTCCAGAGTTTCATTAAAGGAAGAAATTGAAAAGAAAGTGAAGGAATTGAAGGGAAAGTGAAAAATAAGTGTGTTCCAGAGTTTCATTAAAGGAAAGAAGTGGAAAGAATGGGAGAGAGTTGAAGGAAAATTATTGCTTAAAATCTTCCTTCCAAAATGGAAGGAAATGGAAAGAGGGGAAAGTTATCAATTAAAATGTTTTGTTATTTACTATTGTATCCTTCTATTTAATCTAATATAACACCCAACAAGGGTATTATTGTAAAATTAAACCTTTCTTTTCCCTTCTTTTCAACTCGGGAACACATAAATTTTTTATTTTATTTTCTTTTCCTTCTAACTCAGGAATGCAAAATAAAGTTATATATTTCTTTTCCTTCCCATTCTTTTCTGTCCTAAAACTCCTTTCTCTTCATTTCTTTCCATTAGAAAACTCAGGAACACAGTGTAAGTGTAATTACAAGTGTTACAATTACTCTTAGTAACCAAGTAACCGCTAATGCACAGATACCACCGATACTCCGTGATGCTTAATTAGTTACCACTAATAGTCGAATACCCGTGCTTTATGCTACTCACTAGTAGTAATTTAACAATGACCATCAAGTTGCCACCGACCGGTAACTACTGATCTTACTTGCCATTGGTGGCCCAACGAGACCCTTACCAAGGTCTTTACTCCCTAGACCCACCTAGGGCGTTGCCCCAAACCCCCCGCCAAGTGTTGTTGCCTATTGAACCCTCGTGCTTGTTGATTCCTGGAAATGCAATCGTTTCGGACAAGTACATACACCACACCGGCCTGTTAGGCTGCTAACTTGCATCGATATATATATATTATATCGTAATTTCACTTTGATCTTAAGTAAACCCTGATTAATTAAAATGACTTAGGGGGTGTTTGGGATTGATTATTTAAAACAGATTATGCGTTTTGCAAAAGCAGGGGTGGAGCTGCTTATAGATTATTGCGTTTTGGTAGCCTAAAAAACTGATTATCTGCGTTTTCAAAACGCAATCCAAACACTAAAAACTGATTATCTGCGTTTTCAAAACGCAATTAGGGGTGTTCAGAATTCGATTCGAATTCGAAAAATTCGAAATTCGATTTAGTTCGATTCGATTACCAAGAATTCGATTCGATTATTAAGAATTCGAATTCGATTCGATTCGAATTCGAGTCCAGTAAATCGAATACGAATCGAATACGAATTTATGATTTTAAATTCGATTCGATTCGAAATTCGAATAAAAAATTGTACATGTATATTTTTTTAAATATATATACACATATACACATATACACATTATTATATACACAAGTATACACATTGAAAAAAAAAACTTCTAAATTTGGTCAAACTCTAAGAACCCATAGTGTCTATAACTTTTAGCATAACCATGTTTTATATATTTACCTTATATATCACAAAACTCTGTAAAACTATACTCTCTACTATTTTTACTATTCTCGTATTTGACATATTGTTGTTTATCAATTTTGTAGATTTGTATTTTATATGTTAAAAATAATGAGTTTGTATTAGTTTTAAAACTAAAAGTAAAACAATTTGTTATTTAAGGTGAATTTGAACTAAATCGAATTTATTCGAATTCGATTCGAATTCGAGTTTCTTATTCGAATCGAATACGAATCGAATAAATTGAATTTTAAACGAATACGAATCGAATACGAATTCAGGTAAAAATATTAAAAATTCGAATAATTCGATTCGAATAATTCGAAAATTCGTTATTCGATTCGTTGAACACCCCTAAACGCAATAATCTAAAAATCAGATTCAAAACGCAATCCCAAACATACTCTTAATTTAGACTCTAAAATCACCAAAACATTTTTGGAGAATCAACATGTCCTTGCATTGATTGTATTTAAGTGTGATAAATGTCAAAGACAATTTCCTTTTCGGTATTTATGTTATTAGTTTTCTTGATCTTTATTATTTTTATATATGATTTATCATATTTAACCTACATGGCTTCAACTTGTATAAAGGTGGGTGCTAAGATAATTAAACTTGTACTACAAGTGTCATTAAGTTAAACATATACTAGTTTATATCCTCGGGAGCGTCCCGGGTTCAAAAATCTAAGTAAAGTGAATAAAATTATAAGTATTTAAACTATAAAAATGGCATCTCCCAATATATGATTAATTATTATTATTATTATAAACAAATCTCTATCATAAGTTATCATATTCTAATATAAAAAAAGGGTAATTGGGACGGGTATCACCTAATCCCAGGCCCGACCCAAACCCATAATTTTTTTTAAACTAATTCCAAACCTGACACAATACCTGTCGGGTTACAAAAAATAGTCGTTTTTTTCTCCGTTTTTTATATAGCACTATGGTAATCGTTGGAAAGATAATAAAACGCTCGTTAATTTGGTGTAATTTTTTTCTTTAAAAAATCTCGTATATAAAAACATTAACATTTAAAAGTTATGAGAGAAAAACATGAGAGAGAAAATAATAAAGTTTTAATATTTACATTTAGTAGATTAGGTATTTAATAGATTATGTTAAATCATATTTAAACCATATTTATTTCTTTTTTTAATTGGTCTAGAGTTGACACATCACATCATATGTGGCATCTCTCAAAAGAGAGATTGCATAATATTATGACATGTCATTAAAATGACTTTGGTTTATTTATATATATATATATATATATATATATTAGTGACAGGTTTTCTGACGATAAGGTGTTTTTCCTATCTTAGAGGTGAATGATTCAAATTATGCACTACAATGATTCAACTGTAGGTAAAACGCCTTTTGACAAAACATTAATGTTTACGCAATGATTATCAAAATATTTTATAATTCTAGTTATTTTTAAAAATAACATCCACAAAAAAACATTTTATATAAATAACAAAAAAAAACATTTATAAAAAATCAAACATTTTGTTTAAAATATTAATATATATAAAAAATCGAACATTTTTAAAACATCAAACATTTTGTATA
Organism: Ambrosia x helenae; assembly: GCA_030844895.1. NCBI lineage: Eukaryota > Viridiplantae > Streptophyta > Magnoliopsida > Asterales > Asteraceae > Ambrosia > Ambrosia x helenae. The sequence continues at coordinate 129,258 of JAUTDX010007188.1, read as the reverse complement.
AATAACAAAAAAAAAACATTTATAAAAAATCAACCATACACATTCATTTTCACCTTATGGCTTTTATATATTGGCATTTTTTAAAATTTTATTTACACCTTTGCATTTGTTGAAGTAGATGAAAAGTTTCTTGTAACTTTGCCGTCATTCATGCCAAGGGTAAGTGTGCAGCTAAGACATAGTAAATGATACACTTGTTAATTAAGTGTCACTCACTCAAATTTTGTCCTTCATCAACTACTCATGGCTTGTCTTACTTAGGCCCCCACAAGTTAAAGTTGTCGTTGATGATTAAAAAAGTATTAAAGTCCTTTTTAGTCATGTTACGGAAGTGTAGGAAAGAGACATGATATTATCATGGAAAATGATGTTATACATATAAGTATATTTTATTAATTAATTCACTGAAGTTGCAGGAAAGTGACTAAAGAAGGGAAGTTGCTCACACGTGGAGTGGACATGGTTGGTGCCTTTTTTTAGTATTTTCCGAAGTGCAACAAAGAATAACAAGTAGAATCACAAATGGAATTTTCCTATAGAGTATATAAATCATAATTTTATTAGTAAACATAGAAATCATGATTACACAATATTTTAAGTTGTTATAATTGACAAATAAAAAATTACACACCAAAACATGATCCGCAAACAGCCGTTGCCTTTCTTATATTATAACAATTTCCAACCACTCACAAGTTGTCTCTCGTATCATTATCTCTTTTTTTTTCCTCAACAACTCACAAGTTGTTTTATACAGGGCCCATACCTTGAAACGAAACCCGATGATAAAACATATACTATTAGTTTTTAGTATTGTATACATGGTAAAAATATTCGTGTTTTGTATTGTCGTTTCGACCTAAGCTAATTGAGACCACAACCACGTATGCAACTTAAAAGGATCATGGTTTGCACGCATTGGCCATGGCGTAATTTCTTTTCTCATCCGTGGGAATTTGTATCGTTTTCACAAGAGATGAGTAACTTGGGTATATCCTGTCTGCTAGATAATACCCGTGCTTGTATTCTACCCCGTTGAGCACGAAAGAGTCATCAGGACCGGTACCTCTAATGATGCGATCGAAAACCGTGGATTTAGCTAGAACATTTAAATCGTTGCATGAACCAGCAACTCCGAAAAAAGCATGCCAAATCCAAAGGTCTTGTGAGCAAACGGATTCTAAAATAATTGATGGCTCTCCAATGTCACCTCGCGTAAACTGCCCTTTTCCATGCAGTGGGGCAATTACGCCATGGCCAATGCGTGCAATCGATGCTTCCAAGCATGCCAGGAAAGCCGTGTCTCTCTGCATGGTGTGCGTAAAGCTTTTGGATTTCGTTCTTCGTTGGCCTACGCAAGTAAACTTTGCTATATAAGTTCACGACATCTTCGCAAAACCGATACAAGCACTCCCGACTCATTCTAGCAGACATCCTCAAGTATTCATCCCATGAATCACTAGCAGTCCCGTACGCCAACTGACGAATCGCAGAAGTACATTTTTGTAGAGTCGTAAAACCTCGTTTTCCTCTAGCATCATATCGTAGTGTGAAAAACTCATCATAATTAGCCAAGTCATTGGCAATTCGTTGAAACAATCGGCGACTCATTCTAAAGCGACGCTTAAATAGCTCGTCTGGGTATACGCAGTCCTCAGCAAAGTAGTCAGCAACCAAACGTTCGTGTGCACCTTTAGATAAAAATAAGAGAAAATTGCTCGAATAGTCCTGTGGTTTGCCCAAATTTCACATATAGTCCCTAAGTTTTCAAAATTACAGGCTTAGTCCCGAAACAGTGAATTTTTTGCACTCGGATAGTCCCTGGAGCTAACTGAGGTTAAATAATCCAGTTAAGTGAGTGTAAAATTACTAAACTACCCTTACTTTAATAAAAAATAATACCTATTAATGTGGGTCCCACACTTCATCTTCCCCACTTCATCTTCTTCACCTCATCACCTCCACAAACAACCACCACCCATCTCCACCCTCCACCACTTAATCCCACCACCACCACCACCACCACCACCATCACCCTCCACCACCACCACCACCACCACCACCCTCCACCACTTCCCATCCATATTCCCATCCCTCCATTTCCATGTAACGTTTCACGTCATCCTTCTTCCGGCAAACCCGAAACCCTTCTCCACCACCTCCGCCACTTCTCCCGATCCAAAGAGTCCGAAATCGAAGAGGTATGCAAAATCCATTACCAAGACTTCATCATGGCCGTCGATGACCTCCGTTCTCTCCTCTCCGGCGTCGAATCACTTAAATCATCCATCTCCAACTCCAACCATCAGTTACAGTCTGTAGCCGGTCCTTTATTAACATCACTTGATTCATTCATTGAAGCTAGAAACAAGTGCCAGAACGTAGCCCTAGGTATTGACTCTCTCCGGATCTGTGTTCGGTTAATGGAGCTTTGCTCACGTGCGAATTATCATTTGTTGAATAATAATTTTTACATGGCGTTGAAATGTGTTGACTCGATTGAACGTGATTTTAGAGAAAATTGCTCGAATGGTCCCTGTGGTTTGCACTTTTTTCACCTATAGTCCTTAAGTTTTTAAAATTACAGACATAGTCCCGAAACAGTGTGAAACAGTGAATTTTTTAACTCGGATAGTCCCTGGAGGATAACTGAGGTTAAATAATCCTGTTAAGTTGGTGTGAAATTACAAAACTACCCTTACTATATAAAAAACCCTTAATCCCTACACCACCACCACCACCACCACCAACTTCACCACCCTATCACCATGGCCGGACCAGACCAGAAGTCCAGAACCAGACCAGGTCTGGTCTGCTCGACCCGACCCGAACCACAACCACCACTGCCACTATCATCATCGGCCAAACACCACCAACCACCCGAACCAAAGCCAACCACCGCCAATCGGACCAAAACACCACTAAGCTCCACCTTCACCCAACAACCGTAAACCACCAAAGCCGTACACATAATCTTCCCACCGAACCCAAACCAAACCCCCAACAGAACATCATCGGTCATCATCATCATCACAACTACCACAACCCACAGATTGTTAATCGAAGAGGAGAAAAGATTGGGTTTTACCTCCTTGACCAGATCTGACCCGGTTGGTACAGCTACCACCGTGAACCGTCGTCGTCCTCCTCTTCCTCCTCCCAAGCTCTCTCTCTCTACTTTCCTTCTGCATCTCTCTCTCTCTCTCTCTTCGTCGTTCCTCTCTCTCTCTCTCACTTAATAATAATAATAATTGGTGAAAGGGTGAAGGTGAGGGGGTTGGTTGTGGTGTTCGGCTGCCGGAGCTCCGCCGGAGGCGTGGCAGGAGCACCTCCGGCTCCTCCTCATCTCTCGAGCTCTCTCTAATAAGCAACAATAGAAGTGTGTGTAGCGATGCTTTTATAGGTAGGGTTTGGGTGTTGGAATCGGGTGGGATGGGTGGAGATGGGGGTCGGTGGTGGTGGTGGTTTGTGGAGGTGATGAGGTGAAGAAGATGAAGTGGGGAAGATGAAGTGTGGGACCCACTAGTGTTATATTATTTTTTATTAAAGTAAGGGTAGTTTTGTAATTTCACACCCACTTAACTGGATTATTTAACCTCAGTTATCCTCCAGGGACTATCCGAGTTAAAAAATTCACTGTTTCGCACTGTTTCGGGACTATGTCTGTAATTTTGAAAACTTGAGGACTATAGGTGAAAAAAGTGCAAACCACAGGGACCATTCGAGCAATTTTCTCGTGATTTTATTAATAAAACGCCGTCGTCTGCGGTTAGGAGGTGATGGGTGGAGAAGATGAAGTGGGTGGTGGTGGTGATAGGATGGGGAAGATGAAGTTGGTGGTGGTGGTGTAGGGATTAAGGGTTTTTTTTATATATTTAATTATAAAACGTGGGGCCCACTAGTGTTATATTTTATTTGTTTTATAGAAAGGGTAGTTTAGTAATTTTACACCCACTTAACTGGATTATTTAACCTCAGTTAGCTCCAGGGACTATCCGAGTGCAAAAAATTCACTGTTTCGGGACTAAGCCTGTAATTTTGAAAACTTAAGGACTATAGGTGAAATTTGGACAAACCACAGGGACTATTCGAGCAATTTTCTCTAAAAATAAAGAATATAAGAAATAAAATATAATAACAAAAATCTATTTTTAAAATATAAGATATGAAATACAATAAAAAAGTAGTAAAAAAAATTAACAAAATATAACAAAATAAAAGAAATTTAAAAAGTATAAGAAATAAAATATACCCTCACGATCTCTGTTTAATGCGGCGCGTCTTGTTCTTGGTTCCGAATTTGTTTCCTCGTCACTACTGTCGTTTACGAACTCCAACAATATCTTTGCCGTTTCAACCATCGTGCTCGCAAAAAAATTGGCAACGTTTGCCTCTTCTGACGACGAACTCATGCTTGTATAAAATTAGGTGAAAAAGGCTAGAAATTATTATGTGGTTTTATAAAAAATTAGGGTGTAAAGTTTATAAAATATGGAGTGTTGTGTGAAGTAGGTTTGAATTGGTTTGAATTGGTGGTAGGATTTTGAAGTTTTATAATATATATATATATAAAAAACGTTTTTTTTTTTTTTTTTTTTTCAAACGGTCAATTTTCCAACGTTTAAAAGTTTCAAACGGTCAAAAATTCATTGGGAAAAGGGACGGGGTGGACGGGGGAATTCTCCCGAGTTCACCGAAGCTACTTCGGGGGGGGGGGGGCGGTGTTCCCCTTCGGGAAAATGACAACTCAGCCTTCCCGAGCCTTTCCCCACCCCACACCCCACAGTCTTATTCATTTAATCCCAACTTTCACGCAATGTTCGAACTTCTTAGGCCTTGGGGTATACATTAATCATCATTAACTCCACATAGGATACACATCATTCACTTTTTCCCATTTCACTCCACCTCACCTTAAAAATTGGTTTAACTCTTTTAACTCCATCTAATACTATTAATTTAGTGCTTTTGGTTTATCAAAGCAAACACAAATAATTTAATCTTAACACATTGTTAACATGTTAATATAACCATTTTAAATCTCCTTAAGGCCATGGGGTATACTCTAACCATCTTTAACTCCATCTAGATGTTACATCCTTCATTTTGACTTTTTTCACACTAGCTTACTTCAAAGAAATGGTTTAACGACCCTTAACTCAACCTCATCCACATAATTTTCTCTTAAATCATGTTTGCCAATTTAGTGCCGCTTAACATGAGAAGAGAGCGGTTGACAATGAAAGTTAAAATGTCACGTCACCGTTAACACCCTTGGTGTGAAGATACACTCCATGGCCTAACACTCCATGACTCTATGACGTTTTGAAAATTTTTACCTTTTCCACCATTAGGGGGAGAGAATCGTCTCGTTTTCTCCATATTTCTTTGGGTGCCACATCGGTTTTTTCTCACTTCCTCAGTTTTATAAGAAACATGATGTCGCCTATTTTTCCTCCGTATTCCCCACAAATAAATTATTTTATTTAAAATCTAAATAACCCATTCCCCCAATAGGTGAGAAGTCACCATTTCTAGTTGGAAAACCTTCATGAGAGTAAGAACATTCATATCTCATTCATCATTTTATACCCTATAAGAGCATTCACATCCTCTTTACCATTTTATACCCTATAATATAATAAAAATTATACTTTTTAAAATTTATCTCTTATTTTAAAAAACTTCCACATCCCCTCCATCATATTTACCTTTGTTTTACTCACAAACACTTATTTTATTATATTACTCATTAAAATACACTCACAATAATTTGATGATGGTGAATTGTAGTTTTTTATATATAAAAAGCTAGAAGATGGACTTTTCAAAATATAAAGATGGGGTATAAAATGATGGATGAGATGTAAGGTGTTTTTAGTAAGTTTTTTTTTATTTATTTTTTAATTTTAGAGATGGGGAGAGATTTGATAGAGGGGATGTGAATGCTCTAATATAACAAAAAACATACTTTTCAAAATTTATCTCTCATTTTAAAAAATCTTCCACACCCCCTCCATCATATTTACCTTTATCTTACTCACAAATAGTTATTTTATTATATTCCTCGTTAAAATACACTCACAATAATTTGATGGGGTGAATACTAGCTTTTTATATTTATAAAGCTAGAAGATGGATTTTTCAAAATATAAAGATGAGATAAGGTGTTTTTAGTAAGTTTTTTAAAATTTTAAAGATGAGAAAGGTTTGAAAGAGGGGATGTGAATACTCTAACCGCTCCAACCCCTTAAAACAATTACTTGTAATTTTCATTTTTGTGAATATATTTTAAGAAAAAAATGAATAATCATAATTTTCAATTGGTAATCATAGTTTCACTTATATGATCGCATTTATAGTTGAAGGGATATGATGCCAAAACAACAACACCATATCAATCAAAGCACCATATCAATAAAAGCAATATATTTTTTTCTACTGCAAAAAGTCAAGACATAAGAAGAAAGAGAATGATTGATTAAATACCAACAATAGGTTGCGTCCATAAAAGCTTGATGTTTGTTCTCCCGCCCGTTCTACGTCGACGGATGAAGACCACGTCAGACACACTGACGCTGCTCCTTCTGCCCGTTTTACGTCAGTGGAGCAACCTGCGTCTGCGACTATGACGCCAACAAACCCGCCCGTTCTACGTCAACGCCAAGCCTGACACAAAACGAAGCTTCCTCGACAAGAGATATAAAAGCTTCGTCAACATAACTCAAAGATACCTTTATGGTCAGCATCGAGACACACAACCTAGGGCAAACATGCCCTGGGCAACTGTTTCTGATGCAACTGGATGCCCGTCAGAGTCTGCGACTAATCAAAGGCCGCGCCTGGTCTGACCACCAAAAAGGACAACGACGTGACAGCTCTCTAGCCAAGACAAATCTGACAGAAGACTCCATCAACCCCCACTTGTCTTCGGCTTCTAAAAGAAGTGATGATTACTCACCTCCTCAATTAACCAATCGGTGGTCGCCACGTGGATTTTTGACAGGACGGTAACATCCCCCTTTCTCGTTTTTCACACAAACCACTTGCACCAAATTGGGCTTATGAATTTGGGCCAGAGACTTAAAGACCCCTCTTCCTGGGCCGGGCCCCATCAAGGGTAGAGGACGGGTTGAGAGAGTTGGAAGTCTAGGTGCTATAAAAGGAGAAGCTTCTTCTTCTTTTATTGGTATATTTTCTCCCACGATAAATCCCACTAAAAAGCCTACGAGCGCATCATACTTTTCCAACCCTTGATTTTATTTCCAACGTTTAGAGGCCCGACTCTTCTAACCGGTTGTCTCTTGACTCCCTTGGTCTTATTCATAGACCCACATTTTTAAATACAAACTTTCTAAACTAGACCAACCATTTATTCTGTGGATTCACTACTTGGATCAACCCTGACTCGATGATCTAGGATACGTGTTTCTTCATTGGTGTCATCCGTGGCATAACCACAAAAATCTAGAAGCAAAATCTTTTACCATTTTCCAAAATGGCAAACTCACCACCTAAAGTCTATACCCCATATGGGGTCGTCAAAGACATCACCCCAGGACCAAATGCACCCGAGGGCAATAGTGACGACAACCAAGATTACGTCGTCATAACAGGACGAACCATAGACTTCAATGTTACCGGCGTTCTCCCTCCGACCGAAGAGGAGATCGACGCGTTTCACAATGACTGGTATGAACACCAGAAAAAAATTATTAGACGCCCAACTAGAGCGTCGCAAGATAACCGGCAAAGCCATTATGGCATCATCCTCCAAGGCAAGCGCCGTCAAACCATCGGTTGTCGCCCGTCGCAGGGAAAGTCGATTAAAACCATCAATCGACCAAGCCCGTGCAGAGCACGACCGATTCGACGATGAAGACTACGAGGAAAGCTCCTGGGAAGACAATGCCTCCAGAGACTATCGGCACAGTCCATATTACCGCCGAGAATGCATAAACAAGTACAACAATAATGCATCCATTAATCTATCACTCCCATACAGGCCCACGGCCTTTGCCGACATGTCAAAATTTACCACACACATCTCAATGGCTCCAATACCACCATGACAGTGGCTCCCAACCAATGTCAAACTATACGACGACCTCACCGACCCGAACGACAACCTCGGCGTTTTTAACCAAGCCGAGGCCGTCATTGGTTGGACGTTACCCGTCTGGTACCACATATTCGCCCAAACATTGACGGACGCAACACGAGTATGGTTTGACAAACTCCCAACCGACAAGATTGACAGCAACGAATAGCTTATCGAAAAATTCTCTTTACACTTCAGCAAGCAACGCCTCCACAAACGTGACAAGATGCAGATCCACCTCTGCAAGTGCAGAGACAATGAGCTACTTGAGGATTTCATTGTCCGATTCAACAAAGAAGCACTTCATCTAGGAACGGGGGACAAGGTGTAACACCCCAACCGATGGCGGAAACATCGAGGTGTCACGTAGTGACGATTGTTCAATAGCACATGGACTAAATTGTAAATATTAATAGCAACACACTTTCATTATCCAAAAGGAAATACAAAAGTCTTGTTAAAAATCTCAAACATAGTTAAATAAATATTCAATCTATTATTTAAGCACTAGGTCCAGCCTAAGCGTGAAAGCATGTAAGATCAAACGTCACCTGAAACATGTACAAAACAATTTTGTCAACACATATAATGTATTGGTGGGGTGAATACTAGCTTTTTATATATATAAAGCTAGAAGATGGATTTTTCAAAATATAAAGATGAGATAAGGTGTTTTTAGTAAGTTTTTTAAAATTTTAAAGATGAGAAAGGTTTGAAAGAGGGGATGTGAATACTCTAACCGCTCCAACCCCTTAAAACAATTACTTGTAATTTTCATTTTTGTGAATATATTTTAAGAAAAAAATGAATAATCATAATTTTCAATTGGTAATCATAGTTTCACTTATATGATCGCATTTATAGTTGAAGGGATATGATGCCAAAACAACAACACCATATCAATCAAAGCACCATATCAATAAAAGCAATATATTTTTTTCTACTGCAAAAAGTCAAGACATAAGAAGAAAGAGAATGATTGATTAAATACCAACAATAGGTTGCGTCCATAAAAGCTTGATGTTTGTTCTCCCGCCCGTTCTACGTCGACGGATGAAGACCACGTCAGACACACTGACGCTGCTCCTTCTGCCCGTTTTACGTCAGTGGAGCAACCTGCGTCTGCGACTATGACGCCAACAAACCCGCCCGTTCTACGTCAACGCCAAGCCTGACACAAAACGAAGCTTCCTCGACAAGAGATATAAAAGCTTCGTCAACATAACTCAAAGATACCTTTATGGTCAGCATCGAGACACACAACCTAGGGCAAACATGCCCTGGGCAACTGTTTCTGATGCAACTGGATGCCCGTCAGAGTCTGCGACTAATCAAAGGCCGCGCCTGGTCTGACCACCAAAAAGGACAACGACGTGACAGCTCTCTAGCCAAGACAAATCTGACAGAAGACTCCATCAACCCCCACTTGTCTTCGGCTTCTAAAAGAAGTGATGATTACTCACCTCCTCAATTAACCAATCGGTGGTCGCCACGTGGATTTTTGACAGGACGGTAACATCCCCCTTTCTCGTTTTTCACACAAACCACTTGCACCAAATTGGGCTTATGAATTTGGGCCAGAGACTTAAAGACCCCTCTTCCTGGGCCGGGCCCCATCAAGGGTAGAGGACGGGTTGAGAGAGTTGGAAGTCTAGGTGCTATAAAAGGAGAAGCTTCTTCTTCTTTTATTGGTATATTTTCTCCCACGATAAATCCCACTAAAAAGCCTACGAGCGCATCATACTTTTCCAACCCTTGATTTTATTTCCAACGTTTAGAGGCCCGACTCTTCTAACCGGTTGTCTCTTGACTCCCTTGGTCTTATTCATAGACCCACATTTTTAAATACAAACTTTCTAAACTAGACCAACCATTTATTCTGTGGATTCACTACTTGGATCAACCCTGACTCGATGATCTAGGATACGTGTTTCTTCATTGGTGTCATCCGTGGCATAACCACAAAAATCTAGAAGCAAAATCTTTTACCATTTTCCAAAATGGCAAACTCACCACCTAAAGTCTATACCCCATATGGGGTCGTCAAAGACATCACCCCAGGACCAAATGCACCCGAGGGCAATAGTGACGACAACCAAGATTACGTCGTCATAACAGGACGAACCATAGACTTCAATGTTACCGGCGTTCTCCCTCCGACCGAAGAGGAGATCGACGCGTTTCACAATGACTGGTATGAACACCAGAAAAAAATTATTAGACGCCCAACTAGAGCGTCGCAAGATAACCGGCAAAGCCATTATGGCATCATCCTCCAAGGCAAGCGCCGTCAAACCATCGGTTGTCGCCCGTCGCAGGGAAAGTCGATTAAAACCATCAATCGACCAAGCCCGTGCAGAGCACGACCGATTCGACGATGAAGACTACGAGGAAAGCTCCTGGGAAGACAATGCCTCCAGAGACTATCGGCACAGTCCATATTACCGCCGAGAATGCATAAAAAAGTACAACAATAATGCATCCATTAATCTATCACTCCCATACAGGCCCACGGCCTTTGCCGACATGTCAAAATTTACCACACACATCTCAATGGCTCCAATACCACCATGACAGTGGCTCCCAACCAATGTCAAACTATACGACGACCTCACCGACCCGAACGACAACCTCGGCGTTTTTAACCAAGCCGAGGCCGTCATTGGTTGGACGTTACCCGTCTGGTACCACATATTCGCCCAAACATTGACGGACGCAACACGAGTATGGTTTGACAAACTCCCAACCGACAAGATTGACAGCAACGAATAGCTTATCGAAAAATTCTCTTTACACTTCAGCAAGCAACGCCTCCACAAACGTGACAAGATGCAGATCCACCTCTGCAAGTGCAGAGACAATGAGCTACTTGAGGATTTCATTGTCCGATTCAACAAAGAAGCACTTCATCTAGGAACGGGGGACAAGGTGTAACACCCCAACCGATGGCGGAAACATCGAGGTGTCACGTAGTGACGATTGTTCAATAGCACATGGACTAAATTGTAAATATTAATAGCAACACACTTTCATTATCCAAAAGGAAATACAAAAGTCTTGTTAAAAATCTCAAACATAGTTAAATAAATATTCAATCTATTATTTAAGCACTAGGTCCAGCCTAAGCGTGAAAGCATGTAAGATCAAACGTCACCTGAAACATGTACAAAACAATTTTGTCAACACATATAATGTATTGGTGAGTATACCCGTTTAATATATATAGTATAAAAATGTTTCGCAATTCATGTGTTGTATACCGTTTGCAAATATTTAATAAGTAGTATCAGTCAAAACCAAACCTGAGAATAATGACTAACACATGACTAACAATCTGAATAATGAATTAACAAGACAATGACCAAGATTCTCTCAACAGAGTCTCAAGGGGTATACCATAGTACTATTCATTGAAATGCTAGGCCGCCCAGCGGTTAATGATTAAGCATAATACACACCAAATCACATAATGCAAACACACATGAGAATTGCATTAAGTATAAGAAATAAAACTTGATTAATAGGTACATGAATCATCCCCAAATAGTAAAACAGTAAGAAAAGGGAAAGATATACTCACAGTTTCGCTAAGTATAAATTCCGAGAAAGTTCGTCGTAAAGGCTTAAGAATTCCGAGGAACTCAACCTATATATAAAACACTAAATGAGGACAATGTCTTAAAAGTCTAAGACAACCAACATCTAAGGCATTAGGGCTTGCTAGACTCGTATTAGGGAAGGTGAAATTGTTAATAATAACTTGAACGACAGTTTTTAAAATATATATATCATGATTTATTTAGTAAATGATTAAACACTTATGTATTGCACATATAGAAATATCTTCTATTTTATAGAAAAATAATCATGAAATAAATTTTATGATTTATATTTAATTAAATAATTTATTATATCTAATTTAAATATAAATAGAATAAATAACACGAGCTATGATTCCAAAGTGATATTATTTTGAGAAAAGATTATTTTATGGTGTGAAATACTAAAAATAATATTTCCATAATTTCTCTCAATTTATTTGTATTTAAAACATATTTAATGAGTTTAAATAGTGTTTTAATGGTTAAAATTAGTAAAAATAACAAAAATAATCATTTTATAAGAAATTACATTTATTACAGTTTATTATTCATAAAAATAAATCCCCAGAAAATTTGAGGTTAAAATCTCTTAAAATGGATTTTTAATCATTTAATTATGATTTAACCAATTAAATTCAATAAAAATATAAAATTGAGACATTTTCTGGAAAATAAAAGTGTGGTAATCTTATTTTAGATGTCAAGATGTTATGTCTGAATTTCATAATTTTTGGATAAATAATGGATTTATTATGAATATTATAAAGAAAATGATGTATTTATATATTTATATATATAAATATTATCTAATATAATTTCCACCAAAAAAAATAACATAAACCCGTGGGTGAGAGGGGTCTCGAACCCGGGTTTTCAGGTTCCCAACCAACAGACCCAACCACTAAACCAAGCCCATTTTGATTGATTTTATCTAACCCGAATTTTATTTATATAATAACATAAACATCTTCTTCTTCCCCAATTATCTAGCCCAAGAACCCTAACCTCAACCAATGTTCAATTAACTCAATTAAGACACGATTGAAGCTCTGTAATAAGGGGTTTTTACTCCACAATGCTCGACTAACATAATACAAACAAGATTGTTTACTTACAACATGTTTTTAGGATCACAATTGAAGCTTCAAACTCGCCAAAAAAAAAAAACGCGATTAGAGGGCTTTCTGAACATTTTTTATGTGGAATTTGTTGTGGGTTTCTATTGAGTAATGATGCAGCAACCATTTACACTCATCTATGTATATATACACGATTAGAAAAGACGTTTTTAAGGCCGGGTTAAATCTCGCCGGTTACACCATTAAATCCCACGATTAAACACTTTTAAGACTCGTCATAAACCAATTTAATGATTGTAATGCGTTAATTATTGATGGAGAAAACGTTTGGAATCATAAAAACATTGAAACGGACGTTAAACTCGCGTTTGTGGCCTTGCCGGAATCATACTCCGGCGGCCGAAATTTCTTTTCCTTGGCTGGACGAGCGTGACAGTAGCAGCAGAGGGAATGTATTATTTTAAAACTTTTGAGAATTGGCAGGTTTGGCCCCCCTTATTTAACTTAAGTTAGTTTCAAGGTTTTCTTGTTAGTTTTTCCCTTTATAACAACTAACTAAGTTAACTAATTAAACTTAAAACTTTTATAAACTTGAAATTTTTATAATATCTTTTCCCGAATGACGTTTCAACATACACGTTTGATTAAATCGTCATCACAATCCATAATAAATGCAAATAATATATCTTGAGCTCGCACTTTTATTGAATTTGAAAACGACAAAGTTACAGGAAATATTTGGAAGGACTAATATTGTCAATTAGATGATAAACGAGGGTGACGGATGTTACAGTCTCCCCTACTTTAGGAAATTTCGTCTCGAAATTTATTTCAAGTGGAGGCTTCTGTAAAGAGATGAGGGTACTTCGTCTTCATTTGGTCTTCACGTTCCCAAGTAAATTCCGGGCCACGTTTAGACTCCCAACGACCTTGACAATAGGAATACGGCTACGTTTAAGAGTCTTGACTTCACGATCCATGATTTCCACGGGTTTCTCCGTGAAATGCATCGATTCGTCAACCTGAATATCCTCCAGTGGAACATGTAAATTCTCATCCGCCAAACACTTTTTCAAGTTTGATACATGGAAGGTAGGGTGAACGTTGCTGAGTTCATCGGGAAGGTCTAGCTTGTAAGCCACTTTTCCAACTCTTTCCAAAATCTTAAATGGGCCTACATATCTTGGGGCAAGCTTTCCCTTTTTCCCAAACCGAAAAACACCCTTCCAAGGTGAGACTTTAAGAAGGACCATGTCACCAACTTGAAATTCCAAGGGTTTACGCCTCTGATCAGCGTAACTCTTCTGTCTACTCTGAGCTGCCAGTAAGGATCCACGAATAACTGCAATTTTGTCTGTTGTTTCCTGGACAAGTTCAGGACCGGTAATGAGAGTATCACCGACCTCACTCCAGCACACAGGAGAACGACATTTGCGACCATATAGAGCTTCAAAAGGTGCCATACGGATACTGGCATGATAGCTGTTATTATACGAAAACTCAACCAAAGGCAAGTGTGAATCCCAATTTCCACCAAAATCTATGACACAAGCCCGAAGCATATCTTCTAATGTTTGAATAGTACGCTCCGTTTGACCATCTGTCTGAGGATGGTATGCTGTGCTAAGATTTAGTTTAGTTTCCAACGCGTCGTGAAGAGTTTGCCAAAAAACGAGAAGTGAACTTGCTGTCACGATCAGAAATGATGCTCAAAGGAGTCCCATGACGACTAATGATCTCGGCGATATAAAGATTAGCCAGTTTCTCAGCCGAATAAGTCTCACAGATGGGTAAAAAGTGTGCAGATTTGGTTAAACGATCCACAATGACCCAAATACTATCATGACCTCGTGCAGTGCGGGGTAATTTAGTAATGAAGTCCATAGCAATGTTCTCCCATTTCCACACAGGAATCTCTGGTTGTACAAGCAAACCAGATGGACGTTGATGCTCAGCTTTGACCTTGGCACAAGTAAGGCATTTAGCCACGTAGTGAGCTATATCCTTTTTCATACCTGGCCACCAATACATGGGACGCAGATCCTGGTACATCTTATCAGCACCAGGGTGAATGGAGTAACGAGTCTTATGAGCCTCGTCCATGATAAAGGTTCTAAGATTATCACGATCAGGAATCCATAGACGATTGCAGAGATAGAGCAATCCATGTTTCGTCTCCAAAAGATTTTCAGCTCCACATGACATTTCATTGTACATATTGCCTTCAGTGACCGAAACATGTTGGGCTTCATTGATTCGAAGTTTGAGGTCATGGGTCTGAATGCAGTTAAGTTGAGTATACGCCTTGCGACTAAGAGCGTCAGCCACAACATTCGCTTTTCCTGGATGATAGCGAATCTCACAATCATAATCATTTAGAAATTCAACCCATCGACGTTGACGCATATTTAAATCTTTTTGGTTGAAAATATGTTGAAGACTTTTGTGATCAGTGAAAACCACACATTTAGTACCATAAAGGTAGTGTCTCCAAATTTTCAATGCGAACACAACGGCTCCAAGTTCAAGATCATGGGTAGTGTAGTTTTTCTCAGATGTTTTCAATTGTCGCGATGCATAAGCGATGACCTTGCCTCGTTGCATGAGAACACAACCAAGACCTAGGTTAGATGCATCACAGTACACCACAAAATCTTCAACACCATCAGGAAGAGAGAGAACAGGAGCGTCGCAAAACTTTTGTTTCAAAGTTTGAAAAGCTTCTTCCAGACTGGATCCCCATATGAAAGGTTTATCTTTGTGAGTCAAAAAGGTAAGTGAAACCGCGATCTTTGAAAAGTTGGCAATGAAACGACGGTAGTAACCAGCAAGACCAAGAAACAAACGAACCTCAGTGGGAGTTTTAGGTACAATCCAGCTTTTTATGGCTTCAATCTTAGCAGGGTCTACGTGTATTCCTTTGTCGTTTATTACGTGACCAAGGAATTGAACTTCCTTAAGCCAAAATTCACATTTGGAGAACTTGGCATACAGTTGCTCATCATGAAGAAGACTTAAAACTTGGCGAAGATGCTGTTCATGAGTAGTCCTGGATTTGGAGTAAATGAGGATATCGTCGATGAATACAATTACGAATTTGTCCAAGAAAGGTTTGCAAACTCGATTCATAAGATCCATGAAAACTGCGGGTGCATTGGTTAGTCCGAAAGGCATAACCATGAACTCATAGTGACCGTAACGAGTTCGAAAGGCGGTTTAGGGAATGTCATCCTCATGAACGCGAAGTTGATGATATCCAGAACGAAGGTCGATCTTCGAAAAACAAACTGCACCCTGAAGTTGATCAAAAAGATCATCGATGCGAGGTAGCGGGTATCGATTCTTTATCGTAAGCTTATTAAGTTCACGATAGTCGATGCACATACGAAAAGTCCCATCTTTCTTCTTAACGAACAACACTGGAGCTCCCCAAGGCGAGGAACTCGGACGGATGAAACCTTTGTCAGTCAATTCTTGCAGTTGACTGGCAAGTTCTTGCATTTCTGAAGGTGCAAGACGATATGGGGCTTTAGCGACGGGAGTAGCACCAGGAACAAGATCAATACGAAAATCAATGGAGCGAACAGGAGGTAAACCAGATAAATCTTCAGGAAAAACCTTTGGAAAATCACACACAACTGGAACATCTTGAATACTCTTACCCTTATCCTTCTTTTTCACCACATGAGCCAAGAAAGATGTATACTTCTTACGGAGATATTTTTGAGCTTGAGTGCAAGACATGAGTTTCAAACGCTTCGATGTCGTTTCCCCATAAACAGATAAAGATTCACCAGATGAAAGTGGAATTCGAATATACTTTTCAAAGCAAACAACCTTAGCATGGTGTTTAGAAAGCCAATCCATGCCTACTATGACATCGAAACTACCCAATTTCATGGGTATCAGGTCAATAGCGAAATCATAGTCATTTAGATTCAACGTGCAATTGCGGATCACAGATTTTATGACAATAGGATTGCCATCAGCAACCTCAACGGTAAAAGGATGTGTAAGGTGAGAACGATCACGAGCAAGTAAGGGTTCAAATTCTAACGAGACAAAACTCTTATCCGCACCGGTATCAAACAAAATTGAAGCATACAAATTGTTAATAAGAAATGTACCGTTGACTACATCATTGGCAGCTTGAGCTTGATTAGCATTAATGTTGAAAGCACGGCCGCGAGCTGGAGCTGCTTGGATTGCTGGAACTGCTGGGGCTGCTGGAGTGTGCTGGCGAGACTGGATAAAGGCAGTCAGATGAGGACACCTATCTTGCCTGTGGTTAGGATCACCACAAGCATAACAAGTTCTGGGTTGACCAGTCCTCTGGTTTTGAGCATTCCCAGATTTAGTTTCTCGGCAGTGAGAGGTAGTCTGACCTATTTTGCAGCAATTGTCACACTTCCAGCAAGGTCGGTCAGTAGGGTGGTGCCAGTTGCATTTACTACACTTGGGGAAAATGCCAGTATAAGGTTTTGGGCCTGATTGGGCTTGAGGTGCGGCAGGTGGGTTAGTGGCGGGAATTTGATTAATAGGTGCAACAACAGCATAATTTTGACTCCTACCTTTACGTTTCTTGTTGGATCCAGAAGTAAAGGTAGAGGCAGAGGTAGATTTGAGAGGTTCAGTAGTAGCAGGGGTTGAAGAGGTTTCAGTTGGTCGCTTAGTACCTTTACGAGTCAGGGTACCATCCTTGACATGCTTGTCGGTAAGAGATGCTGCAAGACGAATGGCATCCTCTACAGTAGCAAGTTTACTCCCCATAACTGTATCATGGATCTGAGGTGGTAATCCCTCAATATAATTCTCAATGGCTAAGGGCAGTGGTGTCACCATACGAGGAATCAGTAAGCTCAGCTCGTGATAACGGTTGTTGTAGGGAACGTTGTTTCCACTATCCTGTTTGAGGTGATAGAACTCATCCTCCAATTTCTTCATCTCACTACGAGGGCAGAACTCAGTAGTCATGGCAATTTTGAAATCATCCCAAGACATAGCTAAAGCAGCTTCCGTCCCTCGAGCATGTTTTTCACCATTCCACCAAGTGAGCGCTCTTTTTTGAAGAACACCCGTGGCATGACGAACACGTAAGTTGGCTGGACAGTCGCTATTAATGAACGTATTCTCCATACTTTCGAACCATTCAAGTAACCCAGTGGCTCCCTCAGTGCCATTAAACTTGTTGGGATGGCAAGAGTTGAAGTGTTTGAAAGTGCACTTATTCTCACTAGCCCCACCATTTCCACCCGCATTCCCGTTAGAGTTCCCATTCGAGCTACCGTTCGGGTTAAGGTTGGAATAATAGCATTAATGATGTTAGGAACAAGGGTTTCCAGCTTGTCATTGAGCATGGTCGCGATACGCTGATCAGATTTCAACTTAGCTTGACGCCTAGAAGCTCTTTTGCGAGATTCGCGATCAGACATCTACAAAAATAAAGCACAACTATGAGATCCAATTTCAAGATTTTGAATGACACATAGCATACGAGAAATTTTGCATAATTAAAGAGTAACTTAGAAATCAATATAGGAAAATTTTTCAATAGATTAATAATGAAAATCAAATCATGATAAAAGCAAATGAAATATCAAGAACAAAATGAGATATTTGGGATTGTTTCTCAGGAAACTGGTGACTAGCCAAAGAAATTGAAATATTATTAGTGACTCGTGGGGGCGTACTTTAGCCTATAAGTGAATGCTCATCCCGAGAATTCCCAGGTAGGTAAACGGGTCCCTCGTCTGATTGGGATTTATGCGAATTACCAACCTAGACAGAAAACTCAGAATACAGATGCTCACCCTTCCAGATTGCACGTGCCCCGTCACAAATAATTTTCCAAAACTTTAGCGGATCTTGAGATGTGGAAATATATATCCTTGACATGTGGATTTCACTCCTAACTCCAAGATATACTTTCAAAAGTAAAAGCACGATGGAGTGAAACTGGTCACTAAGATAAGGATATCACTCCTAGCTTAGTGATTTAAGTTTCTTTTGAAGGGATAGATTCCTTGAGATTTGGACGTCTCCTATCTCGAAAGGAAAATATTCCAAGATAAATAAATAAAACATGTAAGGAGTGAAACTATTCACCAAGATATGGATATCACTCCTAACTTGGTGTTTTCGTTTCGTTTGTGGAATATGATCTTCTTGAATATAATGAAAAGTAAAAGGAGAAAAATCAGTCTAAAGAAATATGAGAATAAAAGAAAGCATATAATGGGTAGCTTAGTTATAGTCTAGGTCAAAAGCATTTACTAATAACCTAATTCCCTATAACAATGGCTCTGATACCAATCTGTAACACCCCAACCGATGGCGAAAACATCGAGGTGTCACGTAGTGACGATTGTTCAATAGCACATGGACTAAATTGTAAATATCAATAGCAACACACTTTCATTATCCAAAAGGAAATACAAAAGTCTTGTTGAAAATCTCAAACATAGTTAAATAAATATTCAATCTATTATTTAAGCACCAGGTCCAGCCTAAGCGTGAAAGCATGTAAGATCAAACGTCACCTGAAACATGTACAAAACAATTTTGTCAACACATATAATGTATTGGTGAGTATACCCGTTTAATATATATAGTATAAAAATGTTTCGCAATTCATGTGTTGTATACCGTTTGCAAATATGTAATAAGTAGTATCAGTCAAAACCAAACCTGAAAATAATGACTAACACATGACTAACAATCTGAATAATGAATTAACAAGACAATGACCAAGATTCTCTCAACAGAGTCTCAAGGGGGTATACCATAGTACTATTCATTGAAATGCTAGGCCGCCCAGCGGTTAATGATTAAGCATAATACACACCAAATCACATAAGGCAAACACACATGAGAATTGCATTAAGTATAAGAAATAAAACTTGATTAATAGGTACATGAATCATCCCCAAATAGTAAAACAGTAAGAAAGGGAAAGATATACTCACAGTTTCGCTAAGTATAAATTCCGAGAAAGTTCGTCGTAAAGACTTAAGAATTCCGAGGAACTCAACCTATATATAAAACACTAAATGAGGACAATGTCTTAAAAGTCTAAGACAACCAACATCTAAGGCATTAGGGCTTGCTAGACTCGTATTAGGGAAGGTGAAATTGTTAATAATAACTTGAACGACAGTTTTTGAAATATATATAACATGATTTATTTAGTAAATGATTAAACACTTATGTATTGCACATATAGAAATATCTTCTATTTTATAGAAAAATAATCATGAAATAAATTTTATGATTTATATTTAATTAAATAATTTATTATATCTAATTTAAATATAAATAGAATAAATAACACGAGTTATGATTCCAAAGTGATATTATTATGAGAAAAGATTATTTTATGGTGTGTAATACTAAAAATAATATTTCCATAATTTCTCTCAATTTATTTGTATTTAAAACATATTTAATGAGTTTACATAGTGTTTTAATGGTTAAAATTAGTAAAAATAACAAAAATAATCATTTTATAAGAAATTACATTTTATTACAGTTTATTATTCATAAAAATAAATCCCTAGAAAAATTGAGGTTAAAATCTCTTAATATTATCTAATATAATTTCCACCAAAAAAATAACATAAACCCGTGGGTGAGAGGGGTCTCGAACCCGGGTTTTCAGGTTCCCAACCAACAGACCCAACCACTAGACCAAGCCCCATTTTGATTGATTTTATCTAACCCGAATTTTATTTATATAATAACATAAACATCTTCTTCTTCCCCAATTATCTAGCCCAAGAACCCTAACCTCAACCAATGTTCAATTAACCCGATTAAGACACGATTGAAGCTCTGTAATATGGGGGTTTACTCTACAATGCTCGACTAACATAATACAAACAAGATTGTATACTTACAACACGTTTTTAGGATCACAATTGAAGCTTCAAACTCGCCAAAAAAACGCGATTAGAGGGCTTTCTGGACGTTTTTTATGTGGAATTTGTTGTGGGTTTCTATTCAGTAATGATGCAGCAACCATTTACACTCATCTATGTATATATACACGATTAGAAAAGACGTTTTTAAGGCCGGGTTAAAGCTCGCCGGTTACACCACTAAATCCCACGATTAAACACTTTTAAGACTCGTCATAAACCAATTTAATGATTGTAATGCGTTAATTATTGATGGAGAAAACGTTTGGAATCATAAAAACATTGAAACGACGTTAAACTCGCGTTTGTGGCCTTGCCGGAATCATACTCCGGCGGCCGGAATTTCTTTTCCTTGGCCGAACTAGCGTGACAGTAGCAGCAGAGGGAATGTTTTATTTTAAAACTTTTGAGAATTGGCAGGTTTGGCCCCCCTTATTTAACTTAAGTTAGTTTCAAGGTTTTCTTGTTAGTTTTTCCCTTTATAACAACTAACTAAGTTAACTAATTAAACTTAAAAATTTTATAAACTTGAAATTTTTATAATATCTTTTCCCGAATGACGTTTCAACATACACGTTTGATTAAATCGTCATCACATTCCATAATAAATGCAAATAATATATCTTGAGCTCGCACTTTTTATTGAATTTGAAAACGACAAAGTTACAGGAAATATTTGGAAGGACTAATATTGTCAATTAGATGATAAACGAGGGTGACGGATGTTACACAAGGCAACTCGAACCTCATTCCGATTAAATGTCAACGCTGATAATCTACAGCTCACCCTGCAGGGCAAAGACAACATCCTAGAAACTTAGGAAGAGGTCGTCAAAATCGCCAAACTATATGCCCAGCATAAAAAAAACAATCCGCCAACCTCAACAAGGAAACAACAACAACAACAATCGAAGCCGCAACAATAATCGATCGTCCGTCTGGAGCCACATCTCAGGATCCACCGACGAAGGCAGATACTCCACTTCTGGCGACGCCATAAACATCAGCGGCAACAAACAAACGCGCGACCAGCGCAGCGTTGGCCGAAGAAATCAAGACTGGACTCCACTCACAAAAAACAGCCTCCCAGGTATTATCACAAATCCTCACAACCATGGAAGTCACGTTCAAACTCCCAAAACCCATGGGAAAAAAGCGCAAAAACATCGACATGACAACATTATGTGACTTGCACAAAGATGTAGGGAACGACACCGACAACTACTACAGCCTCAAAAGGGAAATAGAGGTAACCCTCCTGCCAAGTAAACTCACAAACCTAGTCAAGAACGTGCGCTCTGGCGCATGCCAAACCGAAGAAACACCCGAACCCATCAAGGGCATCAAAACCCATCACATTCGTGGCACCTACGACAGCAATGCCACATGGCACGTGGGAACGAACGCAAGTCAACCTCGCAAGCGCCGCCACCACATCACAACAAGTTGTCGCTAAGGCACCCGACCAATGGAAAGAATCCGAAGTCATCCTCCTAAAAATACAGGAGGAGTGGAATCAACTACGCCGCTCATCATCACGGCCCTCTTTGGCCACTACCGCACCCACAAAATGATGTGCGATAGCGACAACAGTTTTGACATAATGTACCAGCAGTGCTTCGATCAACTTGATGACAAAGACAAGGCACACCTCGAACCGGATGCGCCAATCGTCGGCTTCTTTAACGAGGTTATTCACCCCCTAGGTAAGTTCGACTTCACCGTCACAGTTACCGACGGGATCCATACTCGTTCTGATATATGTACGTTCTATGTCATCACCGCCAACTCCTCCTACGACATCCTCCTCGGAAGGCAGGGGTTGGAAAAGTTCAACAACATTGCGTCCACCCCCACCAGACTATAGGTTTTCCTACTACCACGAGGGTGGCATACATCAAGGGGAATCAAGAGTGCGTCTTGACCACTGAACCATCAACTCCAGCCATTCCACTTAAGCAACCCATCTCCGAGAACGAGAAATGGGTTCTCAATCCTAGTTTCCCAGAACAAACCATCACTATGGGACCAACTTTATCGCACCAGGTACGCGTCCATCTCAAACAACTACTGGTGAAAAACATTGATATCTTCGCATGGCAATCAGCCAATATGATTGACGTCCCTAGACACGTAGCAGAACACCGTCTTAACACTTAGAAGGGCGCTGACCAGTCGCTCAAAAGAAACGCCCGCTCGGCGCAGATAGAACCAAAGCCATGAATGAACAAGTCGATGACCTGCTCGACGCTGGCATCATTCGCAAATGCAACCACCAAACATGGGTGGCAAACCCGGTCATGGTCCTAAAAAAGAACGGATCCTGATGCATGTGCGTCAGAGTCTGCAAACCCGCGCATGCCCTGGGCAACTGTTCCCGACGCAACAAGTTGCCCGTCAGAGTCTGCGACCAATCAAAGGCCGTGCCTGGTCTGACCACCAGAAAGGACGACGACGTGGCAACTCCTTAGCCAAGACATCTCTGACAGAAGTCTTCATCAACCCCCACTTGTCTCCGGGTTCTAGAAGAAGTGATGATTACTCACTGCCTCAATTAACCAACCGGTGGACGCCACATGTCTGCCGACCCTCTACGTCCACGTAATGGACACCACGTGGATTTTTGACAGGATGGTAACATCCCCCCTTTCCCCTTTTTAACACAAACCACTTGCACCAAAATGGGCTTATGAATTTGGGGCGGAGACTTAGAGATCCCACTACCTGGTTCGGGCCCCATCAAGGGTAGAGGACGGGTTGAGAGAGTTGGAAGTCCAGGTGCTATAAAAGGAGAAGCCTCTTCTTCTTTTATTAGTATCTTTTCTCCCACGATAACTCCAACTGAAAAGCCTACGAGCACAACGTACTTTTCCAACCCTTGTTTTTATTTCCAACGTTTAGAGGCTCGGCTCTTCTAACCGGTTGTCTCTTGACTTTCTTTGTCTTATTCATAGACCCTCATTTTCAAATACACACTTTCTAAACTAAACCAACCATATATTCAGTTAATTCACTACTTGGATCAACTTTGACCCGATGATCTAGGATACGTGTTTCTTCAATAGTCACTTTTTAAAAGTTTACTTACTTAATCAGATAAAACGTATATTATCCACCGTATCAACCCTGACCCGATGATCTAGGATACGTGTTTCTTCAATGGTAACCTTTTAAAAGTTTACTTAATCTATTAAGACGTATATTATCCACCGTATCTTAAAATAATTTTAAATAACAAACAAGTTTTTTCATAAGGCTGAACGGTATGGTTGGGGGAGGATGGGCCTTTATGTAGGTAAATATGTCAGTGGGGGTGATGATGTCATGCCTAAGGGGTGGTGTGCACTATGATGACAGGCCTCTTCATTTGCTAGAAATGGTGATATGGTGAGGTGGAGGATCGACAAGGACGACAATGAGATGCCGTCTATGATGATGCCATGCCTGGAGACGGTGTTTCCGGGCCTCCTTGCTATTGTCAGACCAATACCGTCCCCACACCCTTTAGCCTAAAATAGATCATATTTGTCCATATCCAAATTAACATTATTCCTTTAGAATACTTTTATCATATATGATTATAATAGCTTCATTCATTCTTCCACAATATTATTTAACTCATTGCATAATTTGATCATTAAACGTTTAGACTGAATAAGTTCCATGTTATTTATTAATTAGTTTGTGATAGTATATGCAAAACATAATAAAGTATTCATCTTTTTTAGTCTTAAACAATAGCGAACCCATGATTTTCTTATATGTGGACAATCGAGGGCTTAACCAAAATTTCATAGAGAGCGACTGAGATTTCAGTGTATAACACTAATTTATTTTATGGACGTGACTATGAAAAATATATCAATATGCATACATCCTCTTTAATGTATGTAAGTTTTAGCTATTTCGGATGACAACAATGCATTTTAATTCGTTTAAAGATTAAAGTATTTAATAATGTGTATATTGCAAGTTAAAGTTATTTTAATTGTATAGAACAAAAGACAAAAACAAAAACAAAAACAAAACAAGTTTGTTATAACTTTAACTTGTAATATATTTAAGTGAAGTATGATATTACTATATTTTTTATCTAAAAAAAATTAACATATTACATAATTACAAAATATGTGTTATTCATGCAATTCTTGTATTTTAATTGTCGTAGGTAATTCATAAATCTATTTTTTAATTGAAAACGAGATCAATTCAATCCATCCAAAATGGAGCCCAGGTTGTTAAACAACAATATTTGCATGTATGTGTTAAAAACCCATACATAAAACTCATTCCGAAAGATTAGACTGATTGGAGAGAGATTCTACTTGGGTTATAAACCTTGTAATGGTTTCAGTTCGTAACAATCGACCCTCCTTAAGGGCCAACATCCTCATTAGTCACGGTTGGCTCCCTCCAGGCCACCACTACGAGCCTCCTTGGTCACGGCTGGCTCCCTCTAGGCCACCACTTCGAATCCGGCTCTGATGCTATTGTTACAACCCAAACATGAGAACTCATCATAAAAGACCAGTCTGATGAGAGAGAGAGAGAGAGAGAGAGAGCCCACATGGGTTATAAACCCAATATTGATTGTCCATACAACCGATGTGAGTCAAGTCTCATATTTTTGAATGGTTTCATTTCGTATTAGTATGTAGGCTACATGTGTTGTCACACCCTCAAAATCCACTTGCGGAGTTTTACCGCGAGGCGCATGACAAACCAGGATCCAAACCAACGATCACAATAAACAAGTCTAAATGAATTAAAATGTAATTTCAAAACACAGTTTAATATTCCCGTTTACAGCGGAAGCTTATTCAAATAAAATCCAGCATAAATAAATCAAGTTCAATGTTTGTGAAATCATGCAACTCTATCTAGACGCCGTGCAGACGCGTGCGCCCTAGTTCCATTGTGCTACCTTAGCGACCTGAGAAAACATGTAAAAGTTTACGTCAGCACAAAAATGCTGGTGAGTTTACAGGTTTGCAGTTCAAGTACCAAGTCCACCTGTCCATACTATAACAAATAGAAAACCAGTATACGCTAGCTAGGCGTACGTTTGTTACTACCACGATTGGAAAACCATTACTAACTCGAATACCAAAAGTATGCCCGATGTATGTTCCTGTTGTTCCTGTTGTTCCTGTTTGAGACAATATGCACCCGCCGACCCTCCAAGTCGACGAGCGGGGTTGGTCACTCCCAGTAGCGCTATTCACATTTCCCCGTTGTGCAAACCCGCACATTCATGGTTCCCCCGGGACTTCCAAAGATCGTGTAGTACACAAGAGAAAACCCATAGTATGACAGTAGTTACCAAATATAGTTTTAACACATGTTTTCTCCCCCGAAAGTATAAAACCAGTTTAAAAGAGGGGCCGTAAACTCACCTTAAGTTCCTTTACTCCTTAACCCGAGTAAACTCAGCTGTTATGCTAGTCCCGTAAAGTGGCGACCTAACATACGACAGTTACAAGTACTTAGACTAATAACCCGCAGGTTAATTAGTCCCTAGATGTCCAGACCATAACCAAGTTCGTTTGAAAACACCGTGACTGTTTAACTGACCCAAAGTACAAGACTCGACATCCCATTGGTGACCCGAGACTCCCCGTGTTATGTTTACGCTCCAAAACGTACAATAACGCAAGTACACTTAACATACGTTAACACACAACAAGTTATAGCACATAGTTCACGTATCACCGGAATACATCCAATTATATGTTACCAAGTTATTAGACATGTTACGGGGTTCCTAGCATGTTACTACATGTTAAATCGGGTCTCGGAATGCTAATTTACACTTACAGCAGCAGTACACGCGATTAGGAAAAGTCAACTAGCATTTAGGTTGGTCAACTAGCAATTAGGAATCCTAATCGCCTCTATTATAGGCGATTGGGGCTATACCATATGTTATTATTAGCAATTAGGGCTAATCACATGAACTTACTAGCAATTGGGGCTAATCACATGAACTTACTAGCAATTGGGGCTAATCACATGAACTTACTAGCAATTGGGCTAATCACATGAACTTACTAGCAATTGGGGCTAATCACATATATTATTGGCGATTAGCACCCCAATCGCATGAGTTATAGGCGATTAGCATTGCTACTCGCCTGTAACCATGCTGTTCCGGTTTTTCGCGGTTTAACACTCCAAATCAGATCCAGAACGTGTGTAACTACCCAATATCATCCCAAACACTATCCTAAACATGTTTAACCCAAAACCCTTCGTTCAACCTCGTATAATCAGTCCTACATGCAACCAAAGCAATCCAAACATATACACATAGCATGCAACATTCAATTAACGCATGTAATCATAACCCTCTTATCCAATTACTGAGATTTCTATCATCATACTAACAATATTAATTCTGACCTAGCATGATAACACATCAAATCATCATCAAGAATCATAAAAATCCTATCTTTCTAATCATACACACCCATAACGCATGTATATTAGTTATAATCCGATTAACAACCCTTATTGATGATTTTCAGAAAGCTTTTTCGTTTATGAACAGGTCTGGACCATTAGGGATTTATTAAAAACGTTTACAAAGTGTTATGGATGAGAATCAAACCTTGGAATTGTAAAAGAATGATGGTTAGACCTTGAAACCTTGTGTTTTTGATCAAAATCGCCTTCCAGAGGTTGTTTAAGTGTTTGGGGCGGTTATGGGACGACTAGGTTTGTATAATGAAGTTTATGAGGTCAAGTATGGTATTTATAGTCGTTTTTAGTCGTCCAGCACGTAACACGCGATTATGCAGCTTTACACGCGATTAGGGATCCTAATCGCATGAACAGTCATGCATTTGGGCCTAATCGCATGAACAGTCATGCAATTGGCCCCCAATCGCATGAACAGTCATGCATTTGGGCCTAATTGCATGAACAGTCATGCAATTGGCCCCCTAATCGCCCATAGGGGCTAGTTTCGTGCGTTTTGCGCGTTAAACCCCGTTTTTAACATATGTTAACACATATTCACATACCGACAAGTCATATAATGATTATAAACACATAACACTTGTAAATACCCATATTCACACTCGTTCACCAATTCCCGGACTCGAGACTTGCATGTTCCGTATGCCTTGACGATCCTACAAATCGTCACCGTTTGTACACTTGGTTAAGGACCGACATCTAATGAACCTCTAGACCAACATCCAATGATCTTTTAGACTAACCGATAGTTCCCGAACCATAACCCGACTTAACTAACCCAGTTAAGTACAATATACGCGTGACTCGCTAAGGTAGACTTTCATCTAGACAACGTTGTTAACCCGAATTTGCCAGGTGTCACATCATCCCCACGTTAAAAGAATTTTCGTCCCGAAAATTTGCACAAGTACAGAAAGAACAAAAGAATTAACGAAGGAACAAAACAAAAGATAGAAACCAAGAGAGAGATTTACCCGAGTTGTCACATCATCCCCACGTTAAAAGGAATCTCGACCCGAGATTCATTCGGCTGCCGTAGAGACATGTCTCGACTCGAACGCTTCCTTAGGAAAGAGATGAGGATACTTAGACTTCATCTGATCCTCCCGTTCCCACGTATATTCCGGTCCCGGTTCGAGTTCCACCGAACCTTAACGATACGAATCTTGCTGTGACGTAGGCTACGAATCTTGTAATCAAGGATCTCCACAGGTTCTTCCACAATCCGAAGACGATCATCAACCTTGATCTCTTCTAGTGGAACGATGAGAGACTCGTCAGCCAGACACTTCTTCAAGTTTGACACGTGAAAGACGTTATGTACGTTACCGAGCTCCGTCGGTAGGTCAAGTCGATATGCCACCGGCCCAATCCGTTCCAGGATCGTAAATGGGCCGACATATCGCGGATTGAGTTTGCCACGCTTCCCAAAGCGTATGACGCCCTTCCACGGTGAGACTTTTAGAAGTACCTTGTCATTGACTTGGAATTCCAGTGGTTTGCGACGCTGATCAGCATAACTCTTTTGCCGGTCCCGTGCCGCCGCCAACCGATTTCGAATCTGTACGATCTTTTCCGAAGTTTTGTACACTAGTTCAGGCCCAGTGAGTTGACTCTCACCCACTTCAGCCCAACAAAGAGGAGAACGGCATTTCCGTCCGTACAGTGCTTCGAACGGAGCAGCCTTGATGCTCGTGTGATAACTGTTATTGTACGAGAATTCTACCAATGGCAGATGAGCTTCCCAACCCTTGCCAAAATCGATCACACACGCCCGCAGCATGTCTTCTAAAGTTTGAATCGTACGCTCACTCTGACCGTCAGTCTGTGGATGGTAAGCCGTACTCATGTCTAGTTGGGTACCCAAAGCCTTGTGCAAAGACTTCCAGAAGTGAGAAGTAAAATGGAGTCACGATCCGAGATAATAGAAACTGGTACCCCGTGCTTAGAAACAACTTCTTTCAAGTAAAGACGAGCCAAACGATCCATGGTGTCGGTCTCCTTAATAGCAAGAAAATGGGCTGATTTCGTCAACCGATCGACAATCACCCATATCTTGTCGTTCCCGCTTGGTGACTTAGGAAGTTGTGTGACAAAATCCATAGTAATCCGTTCCCATTTCCATTCCGGAATTTCAGGTTGTTGCAGGAGGCCCGGCGGTTTCTGGTATTCCACCTTGACCTTAGCACAGGTCAAGCATTTGCTCACGTATGAGGCTATGTCCGACCTCGTGTTTGGCCACCAGTAAAGCACCTTCAGATCTTGGTACATCTTATCCGAACCAGGATGAATAGAATACCGGGACTTATGAGCCTCATCAAGGACAAGCTCCCGTAGTCCCCCGAATAAAGGAACCCATATGCGTTCTGCGAAGTAGTGCAGGCCATCAGACCTTCGCTCTAGGTGCTTATCGGCACCGTGCATAGTTTCAGCTTTAAGGTTTTCCTCCTTCAAAGCTTCCAATTGAGCAGAACGGAGTTGATCAGGTAACGACGAATGGATGGTGAGCTGCAACGCCCGAACACGACGAGGTTTAGTTGATTCCTTCCTGCTCAAGGCGTCTGCTACAACATTCGCCTTGCCAGGATGGTACTTAATAGCACAATCATAGTCGTTCAAAAGTTCGATCCAACGACGCTGCCGTATGTTCAAGTGTTGTTGGTCGAAAATGTGTTGGAGACTCTTGTGATCGGTGTAGATGGTGCACTTGGTACCGTACAAGTAATGTCTCCAAATTTTCAACGCGAATACCACGGCACCCAACTCCAAGTCATGGGTGGTGTAGTTCTTCTCGTGCACTTGAGTTGACGAGAAGCATACGCGATCACTTTCTCGCGTTGCATCAACACGCAACCGAGACCATGAATAGAAGCATCACAGTAAACAACGAAATCATCAGGACCCTCAGGTAAAGACAAAATAGGAGCAGAACACAGTTTAGACTTCAGTTCTTCAAACGCGGACTCTTGTGATTCACCCCAGTCGAACTTCCTATCCTTCTGAGTAAGAGTGGTGAGGGGTTGAGCAATCTTCGAGAACCCCTGAATGAAACGACGATAATAGCCCGCAAGGCCTAGGAATTGCCGCACCTCAGTTGGCGTCTTTGGTGCTCCCCAGTCCTTGATCGCTTCGATTTTTGCTGGATCGACATGAATTCCTAGTTCATTAACCACATGTCCTAGGAATTGAACTTCGCGTAACCAAAAGTCACACTTTGAGAACTTGGCGTAAAGTTGTTCCCGTCGCAAGAGTTCCAAAACTAACCGCAGATGTTCCCCGTGTTCGGTCTCGTTCTTGGAGTAGATCAGAATGTCATCAATAAACACAATGAAAAACTTGTCCAGATACGGTTTACAGACGCGGTTCATCAAGTCCATGAAAACCGCCGGTGCGTTCGTGAGACCGAAAGGCATGACCAAGAATTCGAAATGGCCATAACGTGTTCGAAAAGCAGTCTTTGCAACGTCAGCCTCCCTGACGCGCAGCTGGTGATAACCGGACCTCAAATCGATCTTGGAATAATAACTAGAACCCTGAAGCTGGTCGAATAGATCATCGATACGTGGAAGAGGATAACGGTTCTTGACGGTCAATTTGTTCAGCTCTCTGTAGTCTACACACAATCGGAAACTCCCATCCTTCTTCTTGACAAATAAAATCGGGGCTCCCCAAGGGGAAGAACTTGGCCGGATGAAACCCTTGTCCAAGAGTTCCTGTAACTGGCTAGACAATTCCTGCATCTCGGGAGGTGCAAGACGGTAGGGGGCCCGAGCAATAGGAGCAGCCCCTGGTACGAGATCAATACCGAACTCGACTTGACGATGAGGAGGAAGACCAGATAAATCATCGGGGAAAACATCAGGAAACTCGCGTACCACCGGAATGTCGTCAATCTTCTTCTCATCACTAGAGGAAACAGATAAAAGCGCCAATACGGCTGGATAACCCTTTCGAAGACACTTAAGGGCTTCCATGCTAGAGATGATGTTTAGCGAAACACCACCCTTGATACCGTACACAGAAAGAAATTCTCCATCAGGGAGAGGAATCCGAATAACCTTATCGTAACAGACAATCTCCGCGCGATACAAAGATAACCAATCCATTCCTACCACAACGTCAAAACTACCCAATGGTACCGGCATAAGGTCGATGGGAAACGTTATACCCGACAATTCTAATTGACACTCCCGAAGAACACTAGTAGCTTCAATCGTTGTACCGTCAGCCAATTCAATAATATACTTGGTTTCTAATGGTACAGGTACTACATCTAGCAGTCGACTAACATCCATGGATACAAAACTCTTGTCGGCACCAGAATCAAATAACACGCTAACAGAATGATTATTGAGAAGAAACGTACCGGTGACTGTATCAGGGTCCTGCCTAGCCTCAGCAGCTCCAATGACGAAGGCACGTGCATTTCTGCCGCCGCCCCCGTTGTTACCATTCCCGTTGTTCCCACCCTGTTTCAGTTTTGGGCAATCCTTCTTGTAATGCCCAGTGTCACCACAGTTGTAGCATCCTTGTTTCCCTGTAGTCCCCTGAGTAGTCGGAGCTGAGCTGTTAGTCGGAGCCTGAGTCGATGGAAGTGTAGCCCGACAATCTTTAGCATAATGCCCTGTTCGCTGGCAGCGGTGACAACGGTTACTGTCGCAGTTCCCTTGGTGATGGCGTCCACACTTGTTGCATTTGGGCAGTTTTCCCGCATAACCACCCTGCTTATTACCCGAAGACGATGAACCCCCATTATCAAACCTTTTACCCTGCTGTGCAGACCCAGACCCTTTCCCGTCATTTTCCCACTTGCGCTTATTGTTCTCTGGAGCCTTAGCAGTCGAACCTTTCGCCGGCAAAATCCCCTCATTCACCTTTAAGTTAGTCATCCTATGTGCCGATCGAACTACCTCCGCATAAGTAGGATGATTCCCGGCAGCTACCAACCCTGCAATTTCCGCACTAACCCTGAGACATAATGTTCAATCTTACGATACTCTGGCACGTGCAAATCGGGACACAGCACCGCCAACTCATTTCTCCTCACAGTATACTTCTCGATTTCCGATCCAGTCATCTTGAGGTTCCATACCTCATGCTCCAGCTTCTGTACCTCTTCTCTCGGGCAATACTCCCGCTTCAGCAACTGCACAAAGTTCTCCCATGGCATAGCATATGCCTCCCCAATACCCATGTTCTGGGTGATACCATTCCACCAAGTCAATGCCACGTCCTGAAATAACGCAGCCGAATACTTCACCCGATCTTCTGGGAGACAGTTACACATCAGAAATACCGACTCCACTTTCTCCAACCACCTAAGCAAGCTAACCGCACCCTCAGTGCCAGAGAATTCCTGGGGCTTGCAGTCCCGGAACATCTTGTAGGTGCACATGGGTGGGGGTGGGTCAACAGGACCACCTGAAATGAAACGTATGAGAAACCGCGAATAACGTAAACAAGGTTCACCAATGAGGCAAAGAAAACGGATAAAACAACTTACCACCACCGTTGTGCCCTAACTGAAAGGCAGCCTGGAGCAAGTTGTTTAGATCAGCCTGTGATAGGTTAATACCTCCACCACGACCACCAGCACCACCGCGTCCACCATTTCGACCACCTCCTCGTCCTCCACGCACTCCAGACATGATTCTGGCAGAAAGAACGAGAAAATTTAGTTTCGCAGTTAAAGATAACCACTAATGTTCACAAGATCAAAGCTAGATCCAATCCAGGACTATCCCTTCAAACCCAGAGCTCACTAGGGCTTCCATGCATTTCGTTTTATGATTTTGTGTGCACCCAAAATGATAAAACGCTCTACATGGTCCTCCAAGTGTTCTCCTAGTTCAAAGTTCAAATCACCGAACATAGACTCTTAGCTACACACCGTAATACTACGGTAGTTCATGACAAGTGTTTCTATTGGAGTGCGAAAGGGAGATGTCCGAGCCTTGGACAATTCTCAAGAGCACACGAGTTACTCCAATAGACTACACTGCCTAGATAACAAGTAACCCAACCTAAGATAGAACGGATGATGTAACGTAGAAAGACCAACAATTTAGAGACACCCCGACAAGACCATACGTAAACCACTATAACGTTTAGTACCATGTGATCGTCTAGTGTGTGCGACTCGGCTATAGACTAGACTCTACATGCAGTCCTAGTTCACTATAACCATTGGCTCTGATACCAATCTGTCACACCCTCAAAATCCACTTGCGGAGTTTTACCGCGAGGCGCATGACAAACCAGGATCCAAACCAACGATCACAATAAACAAGTCTAAATGAATTAAAATGTAATTTCAAAACACAGTTTAATATTCCCGTTTACAGCGGAAGCTTATTCAAATAAAATCCAGCATAAATAAATCAAGTTCAATGTTTGTGAAATCATGCAACTCTATCTAGACGCCGTGCAGACGCGTGCGCCCTAGTTCCATTGTGCTACCTTAGCGACCTGAGAAAACATGTAAAAGTTTACGTCAGCACAAAAATGCTGGTGAGTTTACAGGTTTGCAGTTCAAGTACCAAGTCCACCTGTCCATACTTTAACAAATAGAAAACCAGTATACGCTAGCTAGGCGTACGTTTGTTACTACCACGATTGGAAAACCATTACTAACTCGAATACCAAAAGTATGCCCGATGTATGTTCCTGTTGTTCCTGTTGTTCCTGTTTGAGACAATATGCACCCGCCGACCCTCCAAGTCGACGAGCGGGGTTGGTCACTCCCAATAGCGCTATTCACATTTCCCGTTGTGCAAACCCGCACATTCATGGTTCCCCCGGGACTTCCAAAGATCGTGTAGTACACAAGAGAAACTCATAGTATGACAGTAGTTACCAAATATAGTTTTAACACATGTTTTCTCCCCCGAAAGTATAAAACCAGTTTAAAAGAGGGGCCGTAAACTCACCTTAAGTTCCTTTACTCCTTAACCCGAGTAAACTCAGCTGCTATGCTAGTCCCGTAAAGTGGCGACCTAACATACGACAGTTACAAGTACTTAGACTAATAACCCGCAGGTTAATTAGTCCCTAGATGTCCAGACCATAACCAAGTTCGTTTGAAAACACCGTGACTGTTTAACTGACCCAAAGTACAAGACTCAACATCCCATTGGTGACCCGAGACTCCCGTGTTATGTTTACGCTCCAAAACGTACAATAACGCAAGTACACTTAACATACGTTAACACACAACAAGTTATAGCACATAGTTCACGTATCACCGGAATACATCCAATTATATGTTACCAAGTTATTAGACATGTTACGGGGTTCCTAGCATGTTACTACATGTTAAATCGGGTCTCGGAATGCTAATTTACACTTACAGCAGCAGTACACGCGATTAGGAAAAGTCAACTAGCATTTAGGTTGGTCAACTAGCAATTAGGAATCCTAATCGCCTCTATTATAGGCGATTGGGGCTATACCATATGTTATTATTAGCAATTAGGGCTAATCACATGAACTTACTAGCAATTGGGGCTAATCACATGAACTTACTAGCAATTGGGGCTAATCACATGAACTTACTAGCAATTGGGGCTAATCACATGAACTTACTAGCAATTGGGGCTAATCACATGATATTATTGGCGATTAGCACCCCAATCGCATGAGTTATAGGCGATTAGCATTGCTACTCGCCTGTAACCATGCTGTTCCGGTTTTTCGCGCGTTTAACACTCCAAATCAGATCCAGAACGTGTGTAACTACCCAATATCATCCCAAACACTATCCTAAACATGTTTAACCCAAAACCCTTCGTTCAACCTCGTATAATCAGTCCTACATGCAACCAAAGCAATCCAAACATATACACATAGCATGCAACATTCAATTAACGCATGTAATCATAACCCTCTTATCCAATTACTGAGATTTCTATCATCATACTAACAATATTAATTCTGACCTAGCATGATAACACATCAAATCATCATCAAGAATCATAAAAATCCTATCTTTCTAATCATACACACCCATAACGCATGTATATTAGTTATAATCCGATTAACAACCCTTATTGATGATTTTCAGAAAGCTTTTTCTTTTATGAACAGGTCTGGACCATTAGGGATTTATTAAAAACGTTTACAAAGTGTTATGGATGAGAATCAAACCTTGGAATTGTAAAAGAATGATGGTTAGACCTTGAAACCTTGTGTTTTTGATCAAAATCGCCTTCCAGAGGTTGTTTAAGTGTTTGGGGCGGTTATGGGACGACTAGGGTTTGTATAATGAAGTTTATGAGGTCAAGTATGGTATTTATAGTCGTTTTTAGTCGTCCAGCACGTAACACGCGATTATGCAGCTTTACACGCGATTAGGGATCCTAATCGCATGAACAGTCATGCATTTGGGCCTAATCGCATGAACAGTCATGCAATTGGCCCCCCAATCGCATGAACAGTCATGCATTTGGGCCTAATTGCATGAACAGTCATGCAATTGGCCCCCTAATCGCCCATAGGGGCTAGTTTCGTGCGTTTTGCGCGTTAAACCCCGTTTTAACATATGTTAACACATATTCACATACCGACAAGTCATATAATGATTATAAACACATAACACTTGTAAATACCCATATTCACACTCGTTCACCAATTCCCGGGACTCGAGACTTGCATGTTCCGTATGCCTTGACGATCCTACAAATCGTCACCGTTTGTACACTTGGTTAAGGACCGACATCTAATGAACCTCTAGACCAACATCCAATGATCTTTTAGACTAACCGATAGTTCCCGAACCATAACCCGACTTAACTAACCCAGTTAAGTACAATATACGCGTGACTCGCTAAGGTAGACTTTCATCTAGACAACGTTGTTAACCCGAATTTGACTAAGTTAGTGTTGAAAAAATCCGGATTAATCGGTGATTAACCAGTGACTAATCACTAGTCAATAGATTGTTGACTAAGTTTTCGTTAATCAGTTCGTTAATCGTAGCTAGCCTAGTAGGCCCTAATTGGCCCTAGTCCACCGGCCAAAAATCGACGATTCCAACAAGATTTCGGCGAAATCTGTAATGGACGGCCAAATTCCGGTGAAAACTGTAAATTCCGGCAAGTTTCCAACCAAACCATGTAGATTCTATGATCAATAATGCATAATTTATAAAAATTGGTCGATGAGGGTTAAAATTTGTCTATCTAAAATATTTACCTATTAAAATGTGCGTGTGTGTATATATATATAAAAAAACTGAAGATTACATTTAAAAATCCTAATCCAATTAATCACGATTAATCACTGGTCTTCACCCACGAGCCAACTAGCGTCTAATGAGTTCTACAACACTGGCTATATATGTGTAGGTCTGGTGCGTTTATTAATTAATACATATATGTTGGTACAATATGTGAAAACTAATTAAAATGGGATGAAACAAAAATTATATTATCTAGAGAATGAACTATTCACACATAATTGTATACCTAATTATCTGGTGTAGCCTTTCATTCAATTAAATTTTCAAGACTAGGAAAAATGAGTGTTCGTATTTGTCTTCCACATTCTTTTATTAATTTTCTGTTTTATATATGATTAGATAAGAAGTTGAATATAAAACTAATAATTTTTAGTTTGTACCAGACATTTTATATTTACAGCCGTGGAATTCAATTTCAATGCATTAATTCTTCAATAAACTTACAACAAAATTATTGGATTAATTAAATGATTTAAAAGCTTAATACATGTCCTGATATCCTTGTGATAAAATGGCATTTTACAGACTAGAACTGAAACGATGAACTATTACAATATTTTACATTTTATTGTTGAACCAATAGACACCATTGTTGTCTTCACCTTCATCAGCCTCAACAAAAAAGCACTCAGTAGCTTCTCTCCACATTGCCTTGATTATTGGAGTGTCATCGAACTGATAGTATTTCACCCAATATGGGTTTAATAGCCTTTGTGGCCTCCATTGCATTATAATGAGGAATAGTGAAGAACAAATGATGAGCAACATGTGTGTCGGTAATGTGATGAAGAACCGTGTTCAAAACACCGTAATCTCAATCGATTGTCGACAATGCTCCTCGCAACCAGTTCCATTCGGTTGAATCATAGTGCGGTAATGATCGATGAGTGTGGTGTAAACCAAGTGATCACGACCAAAAACCCGTACACAATAACCAAAGGAGCAAAGTAGACCAACACTAGCCATGTGAACCTTGTGCCATAGCCAATTTGTAGAGCCCATAGCTTGTCACAAGTAGACCAACATCAGTTAGAAGTATTTGGAACCGCTCACGGTCGCTATAAATAGGACTCTTTGGATCAAAATGGTTTGCGAATTTCTCATACTTGCGGCAGAAACATTGAAAACAAACATACAAGAGCCAGCCAATAGTGCATAAGATCACAAGCCGAAAGAGGACGGCCTGGAGGGAGTGTTGAGCAGTCTTGCAAAAGCATTTAAGCTAGATTTCTTTTTGGGGACGAAAGACTCGTCGTGCTCAAGTGAAAGCAGTGTTGGAATGATGACGACGATGACTGTATTTCCAAGAGAAATAAGGAGCAAGCATACCGGTATGTAGAAAGTAACCGATGGTGTCGTTTAACCAAGGGTAGTCACTAAAAGCTTGATGACCACACTCATGACCCAATGACCCTTAAACCCATCTGGACACTACCTTGTAGGATCCAGTAAACGGGCCACGCGACATACGATAAGGGGTTTGAAGGGGGATAATGTAGGTGGCAGCAATGTAATAAAACAAGAAGGAAAAAAAGAGGTCAACAAAGAGATAGGATGAAGATCGGATGAGTGATCGATTGAAACAGTGTTGTGGTATGGCTTTTTTTAAGTCACCTAGAGTAAATGGTGGTTTGGATGAAGGGGCTCGTTTAACAACTTCGTTGCTAGAGTTATTTTTTTTCTGTTGCACGGCCACCTGAACCCATGTTTTAATTCAGGTTATATCACCACTTAATATTATATATCTGAAGGGCTTACAAGTTTAATTGTTTAAGATCAAACTGTGTAAGTATGGTCAGATTTAGAGCAAGGGTGGTGATGATCTACAATGGTGAGTTGGGTTTGGTACTTATAGACATAGGTTGGGATAAAAAAATAATAATAGATTTTAATTTAATAATGAGAGTTTGGACTTTGGAGTTGCTGGCTAGTCTTGGTGTTGCTTAGAAGTTGCTACAAGTTTGAACACATGGGTGAATTTTTAATTATTGATAAATGCAATAAAACATTAAAAAAAAAAGGAAAATGAAAAATAAAAATATAGGTCAGTAATTATTTACGGATGGCACAGCAGATGTAGATATTATCACTAACACATTAATGAGCCCATGCCATGGTTTCCAATATGGGTGTAAATGACACTTAGCGGCTTGAGAGCTACCCCAGGATCGGCTCGGTAAAAAAGCTCGAACGAGCCGAGTCTTAACGAGCCTGAGCCCGAGCTCAAGCCAGAAATATGGCTCGTTTAGTTATCGAGCCCGAGCTCGAGCTCTATATACAAAGCTCGATTGGGCTCGCGATCCTAAACGAGCCCAAACATAATTATAAGTTTTTTATATATCTCTTATAATTTATAGCCCACATTCTCAAAAGCCCAAGTCCTTGTTTCATAGGCCCATTTAATAACACTCACGAGCCGAGCTTTTGCGATCTCGAGCCGAGCTTTGAGCCCGTGTGAGATTGTTCTCAAATCACCTCGAACCGAGCCGAGCTCGAGCTTTTGATTTTGCTAGCGAGCCGAGCTCGAGCTCAAGATTTTAGGCTCGAACCGAGCCGAGCTCGAGCTCAGGCTTCATAAAACCATGACGAGCCGAGCTCGAGCCCAGTCAGGCACGGGCTCGGCTCGATCTCGTTTACACCCCTAGTTTCCAATAGTGTCGCTTACTCGCACCAATGGACATTCAAAGGAATACACTTCCATCCAAAGATATCTAGTGTAGGGGTGAGTAGAAAACCGAAAACCAAACTGAAACTGAAAAAACCGAACCATACAAAAAAACAGAAAAACTGAAACGAAAAAAACTGTACCGAAAATTAGTGATTCGGTTTCGTTTTGCATTTTTTAAAAACCGAAAAAACTGAACCGAAATTAGTGATTCGGTAACCGACAAAGGCATAGAGACTAACCTTGGACAATGAGAAAATACAAAAGTGGCAGCGGCTACGAGAGAATACCGGGAATCTCCCGCGGTCCGCGGCACATGGTGTAACACCCCGAAATCTTGTTTCACCTAAATACACCATTAGGGGTAATTGATAAAGTATCGAAAGCGAATTTAGCGGTGGATGTTTTAGTCAATGGATAAAAATGAGACTAAAAACCCACTACAAGATACTAATCTAGTTAATGTTATAATCTAAAAGCAAACCGAGACCAAAACTTGAGGGGACCATTGTTGCCAAATGACAAAGTGAGTTTTATTAATAATAATAAAACAATAAAAACACACACAAAGTGTGTGTGTGTCGTATGATGATCAGGAGATCATCTCCTCCAACAACCAAAACCCTAAACACTTAATTTCAAGCTCAAATCCAAGCCAAATCAAAGGGTTTTGATGCATGAGCTAAAATCTGGATTATCCAAGCTTATTACACAAAAAGGTATCATTTATTTGGTACAATTTGATGTTAAATCCGTTTTTGATCATGGTGAAAAATTAGGGTTTTATAAAAACGTGAATGTGTATGTTGATGGAGGTTTCCCTAACCTTAGGGAGCCCCAAACATGCTTAATTTGAGGTATAAATAGCACTTTACATGTGTTCTTGCTATGTTCATATGAATATGTAATATGTGAAAATTTGGGTTTATACCTCTAGGTGGATACTACATAAGGATAGTAGTTGTGATAACTCTTAGGAGTTATTATAATGAGAAATTAGACTAAGAAGTCTAGATAACATGATATGGTGATGTTTAGCTAAATGGGTATGCTTTGGCTAACTTAAAACTCATGAAAATCAATTGAATTGGTGAGTGCACACCAAGTGTTTGATAAAATGCTTGAATGAGGAAATAAATGTGTAAACATGTATGAAAATGAATACTTGAAATGTGAGGTTGAGCTAGAGGTGAAATGAATACATGAATGCCATGGATAATGAAAGAAATCCATATAATGTATTCTAACAAAACAAGGTTTGACATGTCCCTAAGTTAGGTACAGGAACTAGGGATGCAAAGGGTCAAACGGATGCAAGCTCATGCGCATGGAAGCAAGAATGGATATGAGGTAAGTTTTACTTAACCAATGTACTATAACATAGCTTAATTGTTGTGACATTAGTCTTAAATCTTGAATGTGTGATAAAGATAAACCCCAAGGGGTAGAAGCTATTAATGGGTCGCCTTATGTGCACTCAATACAAAACGTGGTTTATGACCTTAATCAAGACAATGCGTTATAACCAAATGGTGAAATCCATCAAACGGGTCAATAAATAAAGATATGTGAAAAATGATGTTTTAATCTAAATGAAAGCATTTGAATGAAGCCGTTAAGCATTGTGTTAAATGGGTCAAGTTAGTGTCACTTGAACCATAAAAAAACTTGGGTAACATAGTATCATGAACTATGGGTCTAAACGGGTCATATGGTGAATTCATCATCATTTGAGTCCAACACTTGATGCTTGTTTTCCAAACATTAAGATTCTTGAGGTTAACGGATCAAATGGCAAGGTATTATCATTTAAGTTCCGAGAAGTTAATGTGTCTATCTAGAAAGCACGTAGGTAAACGCACTCACGTATGCTTACTTGATGTTAAGAATCATGGAGGAGGAGCACAAGGTATGAATATGGGACACGGGCACCCGGTAAGTCCGTAGCTAATTAAACACCTTTGGACGAAGCAAACATGGGTACTAAAACTACCCACATGAAGTGTGGGTGCAAATCAAGTAAGTTATTTCCATAACTATGTCTAACGCGCGCTAATGCGCTTAGAATCTACTAAACAAGTGAAAACGTGAGAAAGGATGAAAATCTAAGTCCGGAAGGACTTAGAGGTTTTTAACAAGTCAATGAGTCAAAAAACAATGGAATTGGAACAAGAAGTTTCGCCACGAATGGCTAAATTGAAAGATTCGACCATAAAGGGCATTTTGGGAATTTAAAGATTTCTAAAGGTTGAATCTAAGAACTAAATCATAATGAAACAAATTGGATAAACGCTTTTGTTGATCAAGTGTCTAATGACTTGACAACTTAATCGGTAGGCATTTTGTGTGGTCGAAAAGTGCCTTGTTTGATTCAAGGCCTTAACGGGTCGGTATGGGTAAAAATCAACATAAACACTAAAAACTTTGAACCGGGTCATAGCATCATGAACCGGACTATAATTTCAGTCGAACAAAGGTTTATTTAGTCGGTAAGTCAATACTTAGGCTTCGGGAAACATCAAATGCGGTTGCGACATGATTCCCATGCTTAAAAATCACTAAATTTACATCAGAAGCTGTGAGCGGCCGCTCACAGAGACCGCGCGGCCGCTCACAGGGAACAGCATGACGGCACGATCTTTAAAACTGCATATAAAATCGTAGAAAAATCGTTAGGAGGTGTTCTTTATATGTCTGGAAAGCTCTCGGAGCGTAGAACAATTCTTATTTGAAAGTCGAAGTCAGATTTTGGGTTTTAGAAGGGGTAAAGGCGATCCGAACAGTTGTTGCGCATAAGTTGCAGCAGTTTGTACTCCTAAGATAGGGCCGTTTGGCCTGGTTCGTTCCGTTTCGACGTGTAACGAATCTCATACTAGTTTAAATGTATTATTGACAACTCACTAACCATTCTTTGTGTGGTGATGCTAGGTAAACATTTGATGGACGTCCCGGAGCAAGGATCAAGTCGCGAGAAGAACCGAACACGCCCGAACACTCATCAAGCTTCCGCATTAGAATCTAAGGAACTCCCGTAAAACGCAACATCTTAGAGTATGTTTTAACTATTAAAATGTAAAAATTTGTGTGAATCAAACATGTATTTGATCTTAATGGGTTGACTTATTATAAATTTCAAAGTTTTAATCGGGAGTGGTTTAAGTAAGGTCTAAACACCGTATGACTTGGGCGTTGATCGCGTGATTACGGGTTAGGGTCTTACAAGTGGTATCAGAGCCACTGGTTTGAGGGATCCGAGTGTCGAGAAGGATACTTG
The DNA here is from genome assembly GCA_030844895.1 of Ambrosia x helenae. Taxonomy (NCBI): domain Eukaryota; kingdom Viridiplantae; phylum Streptophyta; class Magnoliopsida; order Asterales; family Asteraceae; genus Ambrosia; species Ambrosia x helenae. The sequence continues at coordinate 86,903 of JAUTDX010007188.1, read as the reverse complement.
GACTCAAACTGTGCGCTCAAAGTGTTGAAGGGTGTTCGGTTCGAGGCTTGATCAAGGAATCCGGTAAGCAATGCTTGTAATAACATCCGGTTTGATCGGAAATTGTTATAGGTAATCAATAGTGATATCGTGTAGATACACGCTATCTAAAAAGCTATGCTAGGAAATGGTTAGGTACTCATGGGGCCTATCCAAAAGATTGATTTCGGGCAACGAAAATCTCGCATAACAAGAATTCTAACATCACTATTGTAGTGATGCATACTAATACTGAAATGTCATGTTACGAATTAATGAAATTATAAATGTGACAGGGATGATAACATTTTATTTGATCAAGAGAGGATCAAATGATTCACCAAACGAGGTTGTAGAGGGTTCGGGAGCACGGCTGATGGCATGCTCACTAAGGACCAAGTCAAGTAACGACTCGGGTTAATGGATCAGTAACAAAAGGGAACACGGGAGCAAGTTTCAAAAAGGTACATGCTCGAAATCATAGTAGGTGAATTAGTATGCAATTATCACCTGTAGATTGGTAATTGCATATGCAAGCAATAAGCAAAATGTGAAAGGTGCATAGTTCACGATAATGAACGATCAATGCCCAAACTTAACTTGAACCTCGAGACCGGGTTGGGGGTAATCATCCCAAACTAATGTTTAGAAAGACGTTGTGATCATACCAATGAGTGTGATCACACAAAGCTTATTAAAACGAAAACACATCGCTTTTTCTTAATGAATAAAGCTAAAAACCCAACATTGAATAATTTATCAAGGAAGGGTTTTACCAAATAAAATAGGGGGCACAAGCATGAGCTGAAAATTTGCTTGTAAAGGGTGTGATGCCTTAATTATAATAAGTCCGTGTGTACCATATGCGAATTACTTACCCTGGCCAAGTAAGTGTTAAACATATGATACCTTGGGTTTCTTATGATTAATACATATACAACCTATGTAACAAAGGCTTAGTAAATGTGAGGTGCCGGGGGATTTTGGACGTAGTCCACTGTCTAACACGGCAGGGATGCGATCCATGCAAGACCTTGAGCAAGGCACCAGCTAGAATACGCTGGGCTAGCAAAGAGGACAACAAACTGGAGCGTTTGGACGTAGTCCACTGTCTAACACGGCAGGGATGCGAACCATGCAAGACCTTGAGCAAGGCACCAGCTTATCGCTGGGCTAGCAAAACGGGCAATATGCGATACAAGTTATCCTGGGTTGATACAAAGATTGACTTGAACCTTAATCAAGGTTTAGCCATAAAGAGATTCAGTTTGGAAATAGACTTGAACCTTATGCGATAACGGTTACCTGAAATTACTATTGCCTAAATTTATTCCAATCATAATCTAACTGATAGATCATTAACAGATAATCTATACAACTAACGACTAAGGAAACAAACAAATCTACACATGATAGATCAAAACCCTAGACTGTGATACCCCGCAATTTCAGGTTCTCACTTTAACTAAACTCTAGTTACATTCCTTGCATTATACTTAACTAGGGCTAGCTAGATAGGACACACGTTGCATAGTTATAGGTTAATAACTGCATGAAGTGGTAATTCGGGAATTACCAGACTGTATACATGATTGGTGAACCTCGGAAGTTGGTGAACAATGAAGTTAAATAATTGTGAATTAATTGATTGAGATTGATTTCAATTATGTGCTACTATGATACTCTGTGTAACTATGTGCAAACCGTATGTGATTACGTGAACTTAAACCGAATACGTTAATAAAAATCGTAATAGGTGGACCGGTAAGATGGTTGGGGTCTTAACACATGGGGTTACACGTATTATGGTCCAAAATAGCGAAAAACATCGATGAAAACACGTTGTGCGACGAAGCAGGTAACCCGGCGCGGGCCGAAGCACTGTGAGCGGCCGCTCACAGGCTTCGAGCGGCCGTGCGCGGGCACCTGATGTCACCAAACCGCCTTAAACATGTATTTAAGCAACCTTAAGCCTTTTGTATCTCCTAAACTCAAACCCTAATCGCCCCTACTGCCCTATTTACGAAATATTAACCCCTAAACACCTGCTAAGGCGCAAGAACATCGATCGGGAAGCTTCAAGAGCATTCGGTTGATTGTTTCGAAGAGCTTGCGGTATAATCCTTAATCTATTATGCTTTAATCTTCTTAATCTATACTATATTAATATGCATATAGGAGGGGCAATTTTGGTCATTTGCCACTTATAAGAGATGTACAAGAGTTGAAGCATATTGTACAAGACCAAATGCACAAGAGAAAAAAATTTTGATTGATGGATGAGTATTAGGGATTAGGGTTTCAGATCTCATATTGTATTCTCGCTTCCTTTCCGCGTCCTCCATCTGCTCTCTCTCTCTGGCGGCGATTCATAGGGTTTGATGGATTCCTTCACTTTCAAGCGCCTCCCAACCCATTGTTCTTCTCTACCAAGCAGATCTAAGGTTTCAAGACCCACAGAGGCAGCATAATCATTTCTTCGATCCAGATCTAGGGTTTCAAGATCCGTGCAGCAGCGTCATCATCATCGTCGGTTCGTCGTCGTCATCATTATTGGTTCGATCTTGGGCTTCTGTTTCCGAGCACACTTGTAAGCAACTTCATTCGATCACAAGTTTATTCACGAGTTTGTCATTCTGACCCTGAAGCTTCTTTGAAAGTTTCCAGTGTACTCATACTCCACCAGATGGTTCTTGACCTTACTATAAACGATCATTGCTGTCATCAGGTACTTTTTATTCAGTTTTAATTTTTTATTTTGGGTTCCAAATCTTGCTTCAGATTTGATATACGTATTTGAAGGTTGAATAGTTAGGTTTATTTTGAAGAGTTTATTATATGGTGTTCTAGGGAAATCTGGTGATGACGACGAAGAACTGTTGGCAGCTGCAAATCATGCTCGTTACGCTAGCTGTAAGACAGACAGTTTGTTATTTTAGGTGCAAATTAGTTTTGCATTTTATGATACGTATAGCTACTAATTGTTGTAACAGATCATTGTTTATATGTATATTCTATATGGGGACATATCTGCAAAAGTAGGTTATACGTTTTCATGCCTGAGGTATCGTATTAAGAAAACTAAAGGTTTGGTCATGTGAGTTTTTTATTTATGTTTTAGTGATTTAACTTTTATTATCATCATTTCAAGCTTCTAATTTCTTTTCTAAGTTTGTACAAAGGGTTTCACCAAAGAGTTAACACCAGGCTCTTGATGAAGTTTATGTTACTAGAAAGTTTATTAATGGTGTTTTCATTACTAGCTAATTTATTGCATTTTTACTAATTTGAGTTCCTCTTTACTTATATGTAGGTGCGTTTCCTGGCATGGTCGCTTGGAGCTGGGAATTATCTTGGGAAATAAAGTCATGGTTTCCGATGGCCTCGGAGCCCTATAAGAGACACTTCACATATTATTATTTTATTCAGTTCATTATTCGTTAAATATATTAATATATTATCTTTATGCTTATTACATTTGTAATTCCAGGTGGCGTTAATTACACCTCTCAATTTCCCTCAAGAGTCATGGTTTTCGATGGCCTTAGATGTTGGAGGTGGCACAGCACAGGTACAAAAAGAGATGTTGTTGCAGTGGCTTACATAAAGCGCCACAGTTGGATCAGTTAGTGACAACCGTTTAGGTGAATGGCATTCATATCAAGTTTCCAAGGCTGCAAGATGAGCAGGTCAGTCGAGTTAGGTAACTGGTCAAAATAAGTAGTTTTTGGAAGTCAAAACGAGTCGGGTTTAACTGAAATTTGTGTATTAGGCCTACTTTTTCATTCATTCCTTTTAATTGTTCTCCCAATACTTTAGAGATGTGGGCTGTAAAAGGGGAATGAATGATTTTTCTCCCAATACTAAATATGAATATGAATATGGTAACGAAAGTCATCAGACTCCATTTAACCCTGACTGTAACCAAACCTCATTTGATATTACGTTTACACTCGAAGTATATACAAAGGTAAAGAACTCTAATTTTTCAAAGCTATGGTTAGGGTATGGTTCGGGTTTTTGTTGATCTAATATTGACCTGGATGTTCAGTACCGTTTTTAATATATTTTGTATTTTATTGATCTGCAGGACTGTATGAACTACATGAAGTAGGATTGATGGTTCATCTACCATAAGTCCATAACAGACTGCAGGGATACGGTTAAAGACTTTCAACTAAGGTAACAATATCATACCATTACTATTTTATCCAACTAAGATTTCACATCCGTAATCTGGTTATCACTTGTTTTCTTCTTGTAGAAGTTAGTGTGGTGAAGTGAAATTAAGAGTAGGTCTAATGCTTTCAGTGTATTTGATTTGTATATTTGTTTGGAGTGCAAACGAGCCAAGCTACTCGAGCTTAGCTCGTATAAAATCTCAAAACGAATCGAGCTTAAACAACATCGAGCCCGAGCTTCCCTTATCATGATGGCTCGCGAGGCTACACGAGCCCACTGTTTATATAACTTTTTATTTAATAAGTTAAATACAGTTTTAAATAATATTGATGTAATTCAATATATTAGTAAAAATAACTAAATTATAAAAAATACATATAATTAATATAAATTAATTAATAAATAGAAAGCTATCCAAGCCTAAGTCGAGCTTGAAAAAAAAATACTTACGAGCCGAGCTCGGGGTAGGCCTCATGGTGTTGTGTGTGTTTTTGACGTGTTTTTGATGTTTTAGACGTTCTATACCAATAATTCTATTTTTGATGATTAAGGTCAGAAACTGCATTAGTACTTGAAGGTCTTAAATCTTTCACTCATTCCTTAAAATAATATAAGGAGATGCTTAGTAGTGTGATAGATTTGTATTTATTTTAAGTGGCAAATAGTGTACAGAATCAAGTGAATGGAGCAATGTACAGAATCCTACTCACAAGTAAAAAGACGTCGAATGCTGCATTTTGATAATGGATTTTGGATGCGAATATTATGCCACTTTGCGAGGACTCCAAAGTGGTTAATTGAGTTGCTGCTGTTGGGATTTCTAATTACATGCTTTTTTCAGCTATAAAGGTTTCTAATTGCATGCTTTTTTCAGTTACATGTCAGATCATTTTTTACTCTCTTCACACATTAAGCTCCTGCTTAGCTTTTTGCTACTCTTGTGTATGAAGACAACAGAGAATTGTCAGATCATCTTTTACTCTCTTCATGCATTAAGCTCCTACATTGACTTCCCAAAAACTGGACATATTTGATTCTCTAACCTATTCTATTTGGATATGTTATGTACATTAAACAATAGACCAATATTTACTTCTTTTTCTGAAAATAAACTTTCATTCAAAAAAGACCGCATCAAAAACAATAGGGGCGTCAAAGAGGCTGCTTCAAAACAGAGGCCACAACAACGTACAAAGTTATAACTTATGCAAAGATACAAAACCTACTCTCCAAATTAGAAATTTAAATTTAGAACTATAATTGAGCTGAGGGAAGCGCAAGGACTTAATCAACCTGGTAATATCTTTTACTTGAAACCATTTTTAGAGAAAAACTTAATCGGCCCACTTAATCGACCGATATTCACTAGACATCTTGAAAGGTAAATTAAATGAGTTAATATTATTGAATAGGGTTGCAAACAGTCCTGTACAGATATATAGAAAAACAATAAATGAACATCAAATTTGGATCACTAAAGTAATAGAAAGAGTAATTATTTTTCTTGATCAACGCATAAGGATATTCTTTAAATTTGCTTTTTGTTATACATGTAAACACCTTTTCCACAACTAAATTTCTTTAGTGACTTAGAGACAAATTTTTGGGATCATTCCACAAAATTCGCTATGATTTAGAATTTCAACTATCGAAAGCTCCCAAAGTAGAATTAGAACTTTAAACACACCTTTTATGTTTAAAATGTTTCTATAACATGAAACACTAGAATTCAAAATGTAAAGCTAGCAAATGAAGCATAATCCATCATGACGTTATTTGTATTTTTTAGTACATGGTTAGTAATATTTGTAACATTAACATTATTTATATTTTTAAAATTTGTAAGTATTTACTGATTTTTTTGGGTGATGATGAGATATCTAATGTTTGATCAAATAAGACCAACTACACCATAAATGAACATCAAATTTGGATCACTAACGGACTATTAAAGTATCACCGTGCCATCAGCGGAGCCATACGATCATATCCATTTCCACTAGGCAATAATGCATATACACTAATTCAAGAGGAAATCCAATCAATCTAGGAATAACCCCTTGTGGGAATCGAACGCAGGATCAAATACTCCCAAAGCATTATCCTACCAAAAGATGCCACTAGACTATAATGACATTACAATGATAAAACAATGAATTAATTGTTTATTGTGGGAAATATTTAAGCAAACTACAATTAATGTTATGAAAGTGTACAAAGGTTAGATAGGAAATAAGATGGATAATAATAAATTTTATGTCACAAATGAGAGGAAAGTGAAATGTGTCACAATGTAAATAGTTAATAGACGCGTTATTATTTTTTATTACGATGTCTATGTTTATGACTAATGTTTTCTTTTTTGTGTATTCATATTTTTATCTTTAAATTTCTATGTTTATCATTAATATTTTCTTATAAAAGTGATTGTTATTATTTAATTGAGATTAGCGAATCATAGATAGGTCACACCGATGCTACGAATAAGGAAATCAATTAAAGTACTATATAGTTTTAATGAGATGATTAATAAACTAACAGAACATGAGTACCGAGTTAAAATTGTCGTTTACCGCCGCATCGCGCGGGTTTCTTACTAGTATGGTATAAAAACCTTATAACTAAGTTTTTCCAGGTCTGAAACCTTTTTATAAAGATTAAAACTTGAAGTTTATAAAGATTAAACGGGTTAAACATGATCCTATGCGATTAGTGATATGATAGGTTACTTGTTGCGCAAGTTTGTGATGTTTTGATCGTTAGGGTTTATGATTTTGCATGTGTTATGATAGGTTCTGATCATGCTAGGTCTTATGAATGTTTTGTGATGATTATTGATTGTTGTTGATCGATTATACGCACACGTGAGTCGTTTAAATAAGAGTTTATGCATGATTAAAATATGGACAGAATGTTTAGGTCAACTTGTAGGGTCTGTTACGTGACTTAAATATGATGGCTTTGATGATTTCTTTTCATGGTTGTATTATACCTGGTCTTAGCTTTTCATAATTGGTAAAATAGAGTGATTTGGACGTCGTTTGAATAGTTTTTGGAATTTTCTTTGAATAAAGGTCATATCAGATTTTCGGATTAACAAACTGATTCAACCTTAAACAATCATAACTCGAGTTTTACAAAGAATTAAGTTATGAAAATTTTACAGTAGATTAACATTGGAATAATTTGGCTTTTCCAAGTGGATTCATCCCGTTTGGATGAATACACAATCTTTGGGAATTTTTCTACTAACCTGACCTGTTGTAGAAACTTTCTGGACATACCTGTGATGTACGATTTTTCATAATTTTTGTGTTTAGTTTTTAGACAAAACAAAAATATGGGTTAACAAACGAACCCCAAGGAATATTCAGTAAAACTTTGGTAGTCTAATTCGTTGATTAATATTTTAAATAAATTAGTTTTCGTGGTGCATAATCTGTCCTAAAAACACAGATTGTGTATTATGTGTTTATGTGACTAATTGGAGTCCTATGTGGTATGTATTTGACATGTACTTGAATGGGCACTTATATGAGACGCATATGAAGTGTAGAACTAATGATAACCAACATATTCACCAACGGGTCCGTAGGGTTTACTTATGCATGTAGAATCACTAGGTGTCACTTACACGATTTTGAACATTTAAACGTCTTGGACAAATGGGTTATATGGTGTAATGGTATTACACATATACTTACTTAGTGACACATATACTAGGGAGTCGGTAGCACACTCTACTTTGGAGTTTGGATTTATTTGCTTGCATACTAAGGTGAGTTTCACAACTTTTTCTCAAAAGCATGCGTCTCGGGTGGAGACAACTTTGGTAAACGTTTTCTAGTCCAGTTCGAGACTACTCAGGTTTTGACTCCTTGTGTGGGTCCAACATGACTCCTTGTGTGGGTCGGGTTTTACGATTCCTTGTGTGGATCGAGTTTTGATCAGTTTAAAACTTATTGGTCCTTTGTGAACTAAACACTCTATCACTTGAAAAGTCCTTGCACATTATTGGGTTAATCGCTGGAGGCGAGCGGGGTATTAGTTGATAGCGCTATTAGGTTGTGCAGCAACCTCATGCCTGAGGTGCTTGGGTCACGGGCATGAACTTCTGACCACAATTGAGAACTAGTGTTGATAGACACTGGTTATCGAGGCAAATTATTATACTACTGAAGGTGTCCCAATAATACTGTTTAGTTACAATGAGTGGGCTAGGTACCCCTGACACGCTTAAACTGATAACACTTGAACATTTTGGTCTGGAAGACCTACGCTTTTACTTGGTTACGTGGTTTTGGAAACCAGCGTATTTACTTACTTATTTTCTTTACTTAGTGAACTCACCAACATTGTTTGTTGACCCGCGATATACATGCTTTTGCAGGTAGTTAGCTTCCGGTGCCACGATTAGAAAGCACTGCACACAATACTGCATTTGAGTCTTGGGCATACACCTAAGTTACATATCATGCTTTTACGTTTTCTTTCATATGGTTTTAATTTGGGGCGCGTTGTTTTGCGCATGGTTTTAAAAGGTTTAAATTTGGTTTACGCTTCCGCGGCTTAACTAAACTTAGTTTTTGAAAACGAACTAAATGGTTTGGGCATTTAGAGTTCGTTCATATGACTTATGGCTATGGGATCCTGGTATGTCATGCGCCCGCGGTATAAACCCCGCAGTGGAAATTTGAGGGTGTGACAGATTGGTATCAGAGCCATTGGTTATAGTGAACTAGGACTGCATGTTGAGTCTAGTCTATAATCATCATAGCATAAGTACACTCACAACTTAAGTGCACAACTAGCTTTTAGCTACATATATCTACAACATATGATTTCGGGAGATATGTTATCTTCTAGTTCTAGACCTAATTTTGAACACGTCAATGGTGGGAACCCAGGGTTACCCCAGGTGGTGCATTACTGGGAGTAGTATCCTAACAAACCTCTTGGATGAGGAAACAACAATAGTACAAGGGAGAGAGCCCTTGCGAGCGTTGTGGAGCACGTACACAGGAGGCTGCACGATGCGCATGATGTGGTACCATTAAACTGAATCAAATTCGAAGAAAGTCAAATGTTGAGACTTATCCTTTTCTTTGAGCAAGGAGACAATTAGTTCCTGTTCCTTGTCGCTTGATATTCCTTACTCTCATTTTGAAACTCAGACGAGACTGGGTTACACATATAGAATTTATTTCTTACTTTAGTACCTTACGCCTAGTACGAGCGAGCGAACGTATGACTGCATATCCCTGTTTCTCATAAGTATATGGTAGATTCATGGGAACACATTAGATCGGGGCTTGTTACACACACTCTTGGGGAGTTATGTAAAGCATGCGACATAGTGCAACATCTCAAGGGAAGACGAAACCTACTAATGGCTGACAGCCATGATTGAAGGAACGAGTGGTGCAGTTGACCACTGAACTGAATTACACAGGACCGGAGTTAGAGACTATACACGACGAGCTCTATATAACACCGACACCTGCGAAGAAGGAAGAAGAAGGGATGGAAGGGGAACCTGAGCAGGACGAGCACATGGAAAGTGACGATGAGGGTTCTACTATCTAGATATAGCGTGGCGACGATTGGCTCTCACCTTTTTATTACCTGTCTTTTCTTTTCTTTTCCCTTGTTAACTTAGATAAGACTAGGTTCTTATGAACAATGATAGGGTGGTTGATGCCCTCGCATCTTTCCAAGCTAGTAAAGATCCATTTTGCTAAATCATTCTTTTCCCCTGCCTTCCACATTTGAACTTTCTTATACCTTGAACGCACATGCCACAACAACAACCTGCCATCGTATTTTCAAGCTTTTTATTGGTCGTAAACCTCGATAACTCCAACGGAACTGAAGGAGACCGTCTGATTGCTTCGATAGTATAAGTCTTTGTCATGTGCATTTGCCCCAGGCAGGATGGGGTAATGTATGCTACATGCACACTCGATGAGTTACACATACTTGGATGGAGGTGAAATCTAGAAATTTGTTATCTAAAGACGGTTGGGTCTGAGATCGACGCCTACACTACCAAGCTACATGAGTTAGCTACTATGTGCTCAAATCTAAGTAACCAACCTTACCGGCGGGTCGAACTTCATACCAAAAGGGTAGGTCCCACAGATTCGTGGCAGGGCTACTACAGCTCACCTATCCAGAATCTAACCAATCTTTCACCTGGCTCGCAAACTCACTGATGAGGCTGTTGAGCATGGTACTTTTCCAAAGCATGGTGCTTCATCTTCTACTTTTGGTGATAGCAAGAGAACGTGGGATAGTGTGAGGTATAAGTATTTCAACAACAACAACCACAACGGTAACAACAACAATGGGGCTCGTGGAAGAGCATTTGTGATTGGCTTTGGGGAAGCTAGGACTGATAACAATGTCGTGACGGGTACGTGTTCCTTGAACGACACTCTTGCCTCTATTTTATATGATACTGGTGCGGACTATAGTTTTGTGTCATCAAAACTTAGCAAACAACTAGGGATGGTTCCTACTCTTCTGAATACCCCGTACACTATAGCGTTAGCTGATGGGAAGCCTGTTGTGGTAACCCATATTCATCGTGACTGTAAGCTCGAGCTAGATGGGCAATTGTTTGCCATCAACCTTCTACCTATCACCCTATGAAGGTTTGATCTCGTGGTTGGCATGGACTGGTTGTCCAAACAACACGCTGAAATTCTCTGTCAGGAGAAGATTGTTCATGTCCCCCTCCCATGTGGAGAACTTTTATCTATACAGGGTGATCGTGGTGGCGCCATGGTGGGCATCATCTCCTTCTTGAAAGCCCAAAAGTGTATTCGTTAGGGCTGGCTAGCCATTTTGGCTAACATATCTGACACTCGAGCTGAAACTGAAACTAAGATTGAGGACATCCCAGTAGTCCGAGATTTCCCAGAGGAACTACCTGGACTTCCACTTGTTCGTCAAGTGGAGTTTTAAATTGACCTTGTACCTGCAGCAGCTCCAGTTGCACGCTCACCATACCGCCTAGCACAAGGCGAACTTCAAGAACTGTCTACCCAACTCCAAGAGCTATTGGATAGGGGCTTTATTAGACATAGTTCTTCGCCATGGGGAGCTCCGGTTTTGTTTGTTAAGAAGAAGGATGGGAGTTTTCGCATGTGTATTGATTATCGGAAGTTGAACAAAGCAACGATTAAGAACCGCTACCCTTTGTCTCGTATTGATGACTTGTTCGACCAGCTTCAAGGGTCGAGTTTCTGTTCTAAGATTGACTTGAGGTCAGGATACCATCAACTAAGAGTCCGAGAGGAGGATGTGGCGAAGACAGCCTTTCGAACTCGTTATGGACATTATGAGTTTCTTGTGATGCCATTTGGGCTAACTAATGCACCGGTTGTGTTCATGGATCTAATGAACCGCGTGTGCAAGCCTTATTTGGACAAATTCGTCATAGTGTTCATAGATGACATACTGATTTACTCCAAGAGCAGGGAAGAGCACGAGCAACACCTGCAGCTGATCTTGGAACTCTTGAGAAATGAGCAGCTGTACGCGAAATTCTCTAAATGTGACCTTTGGATTCGAGAAGTCCAGTTTCTAGGACATGTGGTTAACGAGGCAGGAATACATGTCGATCCCGCCAAAATTGAGGCAATTAAAAAGTGGGAGACTCCTAAGACTCCTACAGAGGTGCGCCAGTTTCTTGGTCTTGCGGGATACTATCGCAGATTCATTGAGGGATTCTCTAAGATCACTCAACCCCTCACTACTTTGACACAGAAGGGGATTACTTACAAGTGGGGAGATGCCCAAGAGTATGCTTTTCAATTGTTGAAGGCAAAGCTATGCAGTGCACCCATACTATCACTACCTGAGGGTATAGAGGACTTTGTGGTGTACTGTGATGCGTCTATCCAAGGGTTAGGGTGTGTGCTGATGCAGCGCGATAAGGTGATCGCGTATGATTCACTTCAATTAAAGGTTCATGAGAAGAATTACACCACCCATGACTTGGAACTGGGAGTGGTGGTTTTTGCTCTAAAGATCTGGAGGCATTATCTCTATGGGACGAAGTGTACGATCTTCGCTGACCACAAGAGCCTCCAACACATATTTGATCAAAAGGAGCTGAACATGCGACCGCGTCGATGGGTCGAGCTTCTGAATGATTATGATTGTGCCATCAAGTATCATCCAGGGAAAGCTAATGTAGTAGCTGATGCCCATAGTCATAAGGAAACGAAACCTAAACGGTGCGAGCTTTACAACTCACTATACATTCTAATCTTCCTGATAAGATACGTGAAGCCCAGGGCGAGGCTTTGAAAGAAGGAAACATCGGGATTGAAAGTTTACATGGTGCGGATAAGCACTTGGAACTAAAGACGGATGGTCTTCAATACTTTATGAATCGGGTCTGGATACCACGTTTCGGGGATCTCAGACAACTAGTGCTCGATGAAGCTCACACCTCTCGATATTTAGTACATCCTGGTTCGGACAAGATGTACCAAGATCTCAAAACTCTTTATTGGTGGCCAAACATGAAAGTTGAGAGAGCCACTTATGTTAGTAAGTGCGAAGGTTAAGATTGAATATCAGAAACCTTCAGGCCTACTCCAGCAACCAGAAATCCCTATTTTGAAATGGGACGAAATTTCTATGGATTTCATCACAAAGCTTCCTAGAACGCCAACTGACCATAACATGATTTGGGTTATCGTGGATCGTTTAACCAAATCGGCACATTTTCTGGCCATAAAGGAAACCGACTCGCTGGAGAAATTAGCTAATCTCTACATCAAGGAAGTAGTCTCTAGGCATGGGGTGCCTACTTCTATCATATCTGATCGCGATGCGCGATTCTCTTCTCATTTTTTGACTACTCTCCAAAACGCTTTGGGGACTCGCTTAGATATGAGCACAGCCTATCACCCACAGACGGATGGACAGAGTGAACGTACCATCCAAACATTGGAAGATCTACTACGAGCGTGCGTAGTGGATTTTGGCAACAGTTGGGATAAGCACTTGCCTTTGATTGAATTCTCGTATAACAACAGCTACCACACTTCGATTCAGTGTGCGCCTTTTGAGGCACTTTATGGACGCAAGTATAGGTCTCCCATCTGCTGGACTGAAGTTTGGGATAGCCAGCTAACAGGTCCCGAACTCGTGCACGAAACTTCTTAGAAGATAGTGCAAATCAGAAACCGGATGGCTGCTGCTCGTGATCGACAGAAAAGCTACGCTAATAAGCGTAGGAAACCTTTGGAGTTCCAGGTTGGGGACAAGGTTCTATTGAAGGTGTCACCTTGGAAGGGGGTGATACGCTTTGGAAAACGGGGAAATCTGACCCGCGATACATTGGACCATTCGAGATTTTCGAAAGGATTGGTCCAGTAGCTTACAAGTTAAACTCGCTTAATAAACTCAGTGGGGTACACGATGTATCCCACGTATCGCATCAAATCTAAAGAAATGCCTGATGGTGCCACTGGAGGAGATCCAGGTGGACGATAGGCTACGGTTCATGGAAGAACCAGTGGAGATTCTTCAGCGGGGCGTCAAGAAACTCAAACAAAACACTATACCTAATGTTAAGGTACGATGGAATTCCCGTCTAGGACCGGAATATACATGGGAGCGCAAAGATCAAATGCGGCTCAAATATCCACACCTCTTTACTGAACCAGAACCCGTGCATAGTTCAAACACTAAACATAAAGCAGCTCGCTCAAAGTGAATTTCGGGGCGAAATTCCTTTCAACTTGGGGATGATGTGACATCTAGGAACCAAGCACACATTATTAAGCTGGCTTTACTGTTTACTTATTGAATTTCGGGACGAAATTCTTTTCAACTTGGGGATGATGTGATACCCCACAATTTCAGGTTCTCACTTTAAATAAACTCTAGTTACATTCCTTGCATTATACTTAACTAGGGCTAGCTAGATAGGACACACGTTGCATAGTTATAGGTTAATAACTGCATGAAGTGGTAATTCGGGGAATTACCAGACTGTATACATGATTAGTGAACCTCGGACGTTGGTGAACAATGAAGTTAAATAATTGTGAATTAATTAATTGATTGAGATTGATTTCAATTATGTGCTACTATGATACTCTGTGAAACTATGTGCAAACCGTATGTGATTACGTGAACTTAAACTGAATACGTTAATAAAAATCGTAATAGGTGGATCGGTAAGATGGTTGGGGTCTTAACACATGGGGTTACATGTATTATGGTCCAAAATAGCGAAAACATCGATGAAAACACGTTGTACGACGAAGCAGGTAACCCGGCGCGGGCCGAAGCGCTGTGAGCGGCCGCTCACAAGCTTCAAGCGGCCGCGCGCGGGCACCTGATGTCACCAAACCGCCTTAAACATGTATTTAAGTCACCTTAAGCCTTTTGTATCTCCTAAACTCAAACCCTAATCGCCCCTACTGCCCTATTTACGAAATATTAATCCCTAAAACACCTGCTAAGGCGCAAGAACATCGATCGGGAAGCTTCAAGAGCATTCGGTTGATTGTTTCGAAGAGCTTGCGGTATAATCCTTAATCTATTATGCTTTAATCTTCTTAATATGTTATAAAAACCTTATAACTAAGTTTTTCCAGGTCTGAAACCTTTTTATAAAGATTAAAACTTGAAGTTTATAAAGATTTAACGGGTTAAACATGATCCTATGCGATTAGTGATATGATAGGTTAATTGTTGCGCAAGTTTGTGATGTTTTGATCGTTAGGGTTTATGATTTTGCATGTGTTATGATAGGTTCTGATCATTCTAGGTCTTATGAATGTTTTGTGATGATTATTGATTGTTGTTGATCGATTATACGCACACGTGAGTCGTTTAAATAAGAGTTTATGCATGATTAAAATCTGGACAGAATGTTTAGGTCAACTTGTAGGGTATGTTACGTGACTTAAACATGATGGTTTTGATGATTTCTTTACATGGTTGTATTATACCTGGTCTTATCTTTTCATAATGGGTAAAATCGAGTGATTTGAACGTCGTTTGAATAGTTTTTGGAATTTTCTTTGAATAAAGGTCATATCAGATTTTCGGATTAACAAACTGAGTCAACTTTAAACAATCATAACTCGAGTTTTACAAAGAATTAACTTATGAAAATTTTACAGTAGATTAAAATTAGAATAATTTGGCGTTTCCAAGTGGATTCATCCCGTTTGGATGAATACACAATTTTTGGGAATTTTTCTACTAACCTGACCTGTTGTAGAAACTTTCTGGACATACCTATGATGTACGATTTTTCATAATTTTTGTGTTTAGATTTTAGACAAAACAAAAATATGGGTTAACAAACGAACCCCAAAGAATATTTAGTAAAAATTTGGGAGTCTAATTCATTGATTAAGTATTTTAAATAAATTAGTTTTCGTGGTGCATAATTTGTCCTAAAAACACAGATTGTGTATTATTTGTTTATGTGACTCCTTGAGTGGGTCCAACATGACTCCTTCTGTGGGTCCGAAATGACTCCTTGAGTGGGTCCAACATGACTCCTTGTGTGGGTCGGGTTTTACGATTCCTTGTGTGGATCGGGTTTTGATCAGTTTAAAACTTATTGGTCCTTTGTGAACTAAACACTCTATCACTTGAAACTTCCTTGAACATTATTGGGTTAATCGCTGGAGGCGAGCGGGGTATTAGTTGATAGCGCTATTAGGTTGTGCAGCAACCTCATGCCTGAGGTGCTTGGGTCACGGGCATGAACTTCTGACCACAATTGAGAACTAGTGTTGATAGACACTGGTTATCGAGGCAAATTATTATAATACTAAAGGTGCCCCAATAATACTGTTTAGTTACAATGAGTGGGCTAGCTACCCCGGACACGCTTAAACTGATAACACTTGAACATTTTGGTCTGGAGGACCTACGCTTTTACTTGGTTACGTGGTTTTGGAAACCATCGCATTTACTTACTTATTTTCTTTACTTAGTGAACTCACCAACATTGTTTGTTGACCCACGATATACATGCTTTTGCAGGTAGTTAGCTTCCGGTACCACGATTAGAAAGCACTGCACACTTCATTGCATTTGAGTCTTGGGCATACACCTTAATTACATATCATGCTTTTACGTTTTCTTTCATATGGTTTTAATTTGAGGCACGTTGTTTTGCGCATGGTTTTAAAAGGTTTAAATTTGGTTTACGTGTCCGCAGCTTAACTAAACTTGGTTTTTGAAAACGAACTAAATGGTTTGGGCATTTAGAGTTCGTTCATATGACTTATGGCTATGGGATTCTGGTATGTCATGCGTCTCGCGCTATAAACCCCACAGTGAAAATTTGAGGGTGTGACATAGACTACCAAATCCTTTAGCATTTTAATTTATAATTTTAGATATTAAATAAATGACTTCATTTTTTATTTTGGGCGGATAGCGGGAATCGAACCCGCGTCTTCCTCTTGGTAAAGAGAAATTTTACCGTTCGACTATATCCGCTTTTTGTTTCGTTGTTGATATACAATATGGAGAAGAGTTAAACTAGAGAGAGAACAATGCTAAGAGACGGTGGAGTTTGGGCGAAGCCCATTTGTGCCGAGCCACATGATATGATCCAGTTGTTCTGCTCTATTCCGTGAGTCCATTTAGCTCCGAGTCCATTATCTTTCCAATTAGCCCAGTAGCCATCCGATCCCTTATATTTCCAATTTAGCCTATCCAGGAGTTGATACAAATATAACAAAACAAATGTCTTAGAAATAATGTTAATATAAAAGTAACATTATAACTTGTTATATTTTTAACAATATTGACAATTGCTTGTTTCACACTTTGTCCAGATCCACAACAATAATCGCCCATATATCCGCAGCCACAAACGCTTCATATTGAAGCTATTTGTTTAAACACTTTCATATGAACCTAAAAACCTCACACCAATTACCTGTTACCTATAGTGTTAAGCGGTAGAAACTTTCATCTTACTATAAAAAGTTTCAAGATTCTTAAGACTTGGACCCAACCTTATCAATTGGAGTTCCAAGAGACATTATATTGTTGTTCGTTCGAATAAAGAGGCTGAATATCGTGTGCTGGCTCACATTGCTGCAAAGTTTGTTGGAATGCATCTGTTTACATGTTTCATTTGTTAATGCGCTATCTCAATAGCGCACGTAATTAGTAACACCTAGTTCATAAAATATATGGTTTTTGCTCAGCTTCTCCATGTTTGTTATGTACCTACTAATACTACTCAGCTGGCTACCAAATGGTGTTATCTGCTCGCTTTAACACTATTTGATTCTTGTTACCATAATTTTATTGATTTGCATCACGTGTAACTACTTAAAAGCCAAACAAAACTAATATTAAAATTCACTCATAATATTATCATCCATGATAATATTGTCGGCTTTCATGCCCATGGAATTTAAACCAACTAGACTTTGTATTCTAGTAAAAAATGAATAATGAATTGCTTACATTTTTTCTAATTATCTTCCATGATAGTCGACAGTGTGCTTAGGAACTACCATGATTTTGTTTCTTTGGAACCACCAGCATTTTGTTTTTTAGTCGACAGACCGTACGTTATATTATATTTTATACAATGTATTTACAGTGATCAAGGATCGGTGACTTTAGGGTTGTGATCATGACATAAAGAACGTATTATTAAATGGGGAAGTTTAAACCAAGAAATCTGAATTGCACACAATTATATAAAACCAACAAATTTAAGATCAAAGGCGTTCCGAGTCGTTAAAAAAGAGACCCTTAGGCTTTTTTTTTTAGAGTAGTGTTTTAGCAGTAAATCTTGTGTTGCAAAGTTTTAAGGGTTATTGGGTTACTTAACAACTTTGAAAGATTTGAGTTTAATTGGTTCCAAGTTAAATGAGCTATTAAAAAAAATACACGCAATATATAGGGAAAGGATAATATGGAAACCCTTGTTATATGGTAAACTCTGGAAACTCTGCCTTCCCAATTTTTTTTATTTTTGAAAAAAAAATAGGGCATGTAATATACATGATTTTAAGCATTTTGAAACAAAAAAATCAAAAAAGGGGCGAGTAGTTTTTTTTTTTTTAATTAAAGTTTTGACTAACACATGTTAAGCGAAACTAACACGTGTTAACCATTTGTTACCCGAAGAGGGTTTTTTATTTTTTTTTAAAAAATGGCTCGGCGCTTTTTCCATTTTTTTGGCCCAAAATGCTTAAAATCATGCATATTACATACCCTAAAATTTTCATAT
Organism: Ambrosia x helenae; assembly: GCA_030844895.1. Classification (NCBI taxonomy): domain Eukaryota; kingdom Viridiplantae; phylum Streptophyta; class Magnoliopsida; order Asterales; family Asteraceae; genus Ambrosia; species Ambrosia x helenae. Next base: position 68,446 of record JAUTDX010007188.1, on the reverse strand, counting down.
AAAAAAAAAGTCGGGAAGTTAGAGTTTCCAGAGTTTACCATATAACAAGGGTTTCCAATATAACCTTATACTATATATATATATATATATATATATATATATATATGATTTTTTTAATGTGCCACGTAGATTTTTGGGTCCTAACCCAAAGGGACATTTCGAATTTTGTATAAACCAACATAAAGGTTTATAAACTACCAATGGAAAATACTATTTAGCAAATTATGTGTGCTAAAGAACCAATAACACAAAATATACATGACTAGAAAAGGTACACATCTTAGTTTTTAAGTGGAAAGTTGGTCTATCCTAAACACTCTAAATTTGTAGCAAAGTTGAATAATGGTAGTTGGCGATTAAAATAGTCACCAATCACATGGAAAGTGAAGCAAACTTCTTAGCAACTCTTGGTTATAAATATGTAGCATAAACAACATCAAATAACATCACCAAACAGAAGAGAACTTGCACATCACTTCTCTTCTCTCTAAGGTCCTTTTAATTTCCTTAAACTCTTAACTTCTCATTTTCCATTTTCTCTATAGTTTTGGTATACATATATCTTATATTATTACATTGGAATATTTGCAGGCTATCTGATATCCAACAACATGGGCGCGGGTGGTCGGATGTCTGATCCATCTGAGGGCAAAAACATTCTAGAGCGAGTCCCGGTTGATCCACCGTTCACGCTAAGCGATCTAAAGAAGGCGATCCCTGCTCATTGCTTCGAGCGATCGGTCATCCGTTCATCTTACTATGTTGTGCATGATCTTATTGTAGCCTATGTGTTCTACTTCCTAGCCAACACATATATCCCTACTCTCCCTACTCCTTTAGCTTACTTACTAGCATGGCCAGTTTACTGGTTTTGTCAAGCCAGCATCCTCACTGGCCTATGGGTCATTGGTCACGAATGCGGTCACCACGCCTTTAGCGAGCATCAATGGATCGACGACACAGTCGGCTTCATCCTCCACTCTTTTCTCCTGACCCCTTATTTCTCTTGGAAATACAGCCATCGAAACCACCACGCCAACACAAATTCACTCGATAACGATGAAGTTTACATCCCTAAACGCAAGTCTAAAATCGCGATTTACTCGAAGATGCTTAACAACCCACCTGGTAGAGTGTTCACTTTGGTTTTCAGGCTGACCATGGGTTTCCCTTTATACCTCTTAACAAACATTTCCGGAAAGAAATACGGGCGGTTCGCTAACCACTTTGATCCATTAAGTCCCATTTTCACAGACCGCGAACGGGTTCAGGTTCTTCTATCCGATATCGGTCTTCTCGCGATGTTTTACGCAATCAAACTTATGGTAGCAGCCAAGGGAGCAGCTTGGGTAATATGCATGTATGGAGTTCCTGTGCTAGGTGTAAGTGTGTTCTTTGTTTTGATCACATATTTGCACCACACCCATCTCTCGTTACCGCATTATGATTCAACCGAATGGAACTGGATCAAAGGGGCTTTATCGACAATCGATAGGGACTTCGGGTTCCTAAATAGGGTTCTCCATGATGTTACACACACTCATGTTTTGCATCATTTGATCTCGTACATTCCACATTATCATGCAAAGGAGGCGAGGGACGCGATCAAGCCTGTGTTGGGTGAGTATTATAAGATCGATAGGACTCCGATCTTTAAAGCAATGTGGAGAGAGGCTAAGGAATGCATCTACATTGAGCCAGATGAGGATAGTGAACACAAAGGTGTATATTGGTACCATAAACTTTAAGCAGTGGATGGTATGGATGCTATGTAATTGTAAGGTTAATGAAAGATTCCAAGTTTGTATAAGTATAATAAATTATCATGAAATGTTTACGAGTTGTGCATGGCTCAACCGTACATAGTGTTATAATGTGGCACTTAATTAAGGGAAGTTCTTCCGTGTAATATTCTCGGAGTGTACCTATAATTTCTAATATTATGCATTACATAAAACCATAGTGTTATCCATCGGTGATACTATCCAGAAATTTTAGAAACGGGGCAAATATGAATCGAGTAAAAAGCCATACTTGATTTGAATCAATCTTAAGCACCGTGATGATCAAATAAACGAATCGCGCATAAATATCAAACAATAATTTATCAATATATACTTTTCTTAGACTAAACATTAAACTTGGATTAAGAATTATGGATTTAAATCACACTTAAACAAGAACAGTGTTGTTAAACCCAGACCGGACCGGCGGTCGGACCGGGAACCGGGACTTGGGTCAGTCCGGATCAGTGGGTTGGACCGGTGAAGCATCGAAGGTCGAACCGGAGAACCGGGAGTTCGGACCGGATTTTGAGGGTTGAATTGTTTGTTTTATATTTCTTTTGGTTTTTGTGGGTTATGTGTTTTTTTTTAAGTTTGTTGGACCGGTGAATCGGTGAGGGCTACGGTTTGATATCCGGTAGTGGCGAAGCTTGGTTCTTGAATTGGGAGGGGCCGGACTCAATTTTTTCGATCGGTAGTGACAAATCGGCGGGGGCCGGGCGCGATTTACCTACGAAAATCGCAAATTTATACTACTGCGCCAAAAAACAAGGGGGGCCAAGGCCACCCTTGGCCCTCAACATCCTTCGCCTCTAATATCCGGTCCAATTCTAAAAACATTGAACAAAAAGAAATGTTGTTCTTTTAACTGGTGAGCATTTCATAGTTTGGACCCCAGAGGAACCTTGGACCCGACCCGCGAGAATCTTAGACCCGAACCTTTTTAAATATATGGGTCGGTTTCCGGTTCTAGATTTATACGAATTATCGGTTCCGGGTCGGGTCGGCTCCAAATCCACGGTTCTAATATAAGAATCACAAGAACCGTTTGTATTTTAATTAAAAACATAAAAATAATCTTTTTAGTTTTTTCACTATTCGTTTTTATGTGTTATTATAATCGATTGCGTGTAATGTTAATACAATATTAAAAATATTATTTATAAGAATAACAATATATTTTTTTTAAAAATATTTTTCGGTTTGATGTATATGCATAGATGTGATATATTATATAATATATATTATATCCAAATTTGAAGTAAAAATTTATGTATGTCGCTCTGATGTGTGTGTGTGTGTGTATTTATGATGTATACATAACAGATTCACGTAATGTTTCGAGTGACGAGAATGACAAAATTGTTTCGAAACATAAGTCAAGAAATGAAAAGTGACTTAAAAAAGAAACTTGTGGGCTATTTTTAGAATCATATGGAGGAATTCTTTTACGAGCATGGTAAAAGAATAGGAATATGTAATCCTCTAAAAGTGGCTATGACATTAAAAGGTTATAGAGGGTCAGACCTTTTACCCGATCCATCAAAACCTTTAGGACCCGAAACCACATAGCCTTATACGGTTCAGTTCGTAGTTCCTGATTTTAACAATAGAAGGGTATACGGTTCTGGTGGGTCTGGGTCGGTTCGGGTCGGTTCCGGATAGGGGTGCAAACGAGCCGAGTCGGGCCCGAGCTCGAGCTCGGGCTCGACTCGTTTATTATCAATTAGTTAATACATTGAATAAAAATAATATAAATAATAGCTCATTTAGGCTCGTGAGATCGATAAATGAAGCTCGAGCTCGGGGCTCGTTTACTAAACAACTTTAAATGAGTGATAAATACTATTAAATATTAAAAAAAACTAATATTAAACTACGCTCGATAAGGCTCGACGAGTCTAACGAGCTTCACATGCCAAGCTTGGACTCGATAAATAAACGAGCTTTGTTTTAGGCTCAAGCTCGGCTTAAGCTCGATAAGGCTCGGCTCGTTTCGAGCTTTTTATCGAGTCGAGCTCAAGTAACTCGCGAGCGCCTCGGCTCGTTTGCACCCCTAGTTCCGGACCCTTTGCTCATAGTATATTTTTCTTAATATTGCAAACCTCATGAAGCAAAATACAATTCAACTTTAAAAGTTAAGCCTAGTTGGTTGAGGGCCTAAAGTTTCCTATGGGAGGCTTGGGTTCAATTCTCACTAGCTACATTTGGAGGACATTGGTGGAGGGGAAATGAGGGATGACCCAGGCCATTGGCGTGGGTTCGAGTCCTGATCCCGACCGGTTTTACCGATTATTTCACTGTCGTGCCTTCGGGCGGGTGAGTGGTCAGGTTTTCCCGGGAATTGGTGGCAATTGGTTGCCCGGGTACTCTCGAGTACCTGATTCGCCAAAAGGGTGTCCAAGAGTGCTCGGAAATTGATTCGTTGGCCGTTCAAAAAAAAGTTAAGGACACGAAATCAGTGTACTAGTTGTCTACACGTAGTATAATTAAGTATGAGTTGTGATCCGGTACAAACCATATTAATTGTAAAAACTGTGAGAATAAATCTGAGACATCTAAAGTTTTAATCAACGGATGGTATTGATTACACATCAACCCTTGCTATTAGTCATGTTGATTCTTAGTTGTAAGGTTATTTTAGTAATTGTGTTTACTATATTAAATAAAAGGATTAAAACTTTTTTTGAACGGAATAAAAGGATTAAAACTAATATTGATTTTCAACAAATCCCTAATGTCGCATGGGTTTCATCAACAGCCCTGTTCACAAAATCGAAAATCATCTCACGTATTTGTTCAAGCCATGATAATGCACTTGTGTGTTTACTTGATTTCTTTTTTCCTTTGCTTGATTTCTTTTTCTTTTCATTTGTGTTTTAATTTTCTTTTTTTCTTTTCTCGTCACCCCCCTTGTTTCAACCATCGAGGAAGCGAGATCGTGTTGTTAATCTATCGAAAAGGATGGAAATTGGTGGACACTAGGCAAGTCATTATGTTACACGCGAGTTTTTTATCATTCAATTGTTTCTGCTTTGTATGCAACGATGTGCTAGAATTCTTTTTGTATTTTTAATCGTCTAATCGTTTTATTTTGTGCTTGTATGCTTGATTACACGTGAGTTTAATCATTCAATCTTTTTTATTTTCTATTCATCTTCTATAAAATTTTTTATTATGATTACGGGTTTTGATAATGCTAGCACAATAAGAGTGATATCAACACACATAGATGATATTTACACTATATGTTGATTGCTAGTGACGATTACAAACATAATAATACTTTTATGATATCAACACAAATCTAATGATATCAATACTATATGATAATAATAGGTGTTGGTTATAAACATAATGATGCTAGCACAATCAGAATGAAAACAACACAAATAAAATGATATTAGTACTATATATAGAAGTAGGATCGTATACAAACTCCATTTTTCGTAAAAACAGTAGGAACCATTTATAACCTGCCACATGTCATCCATCTAATTAATGTGAAAGGGTATTTTTGTATTTTGATTTAGAGTTAGTTTTTGATAGTTCCTACAATCATGGAAGTAGATTAATTCTTTTTGAAATTGAATTCTTATTCTGTGTCACGATGTTATATTTTGGTATTTATATATTTGCGATTTGGATGAACAAAAATATTGTTAATCTTTTTCCTTAATCGACTAGAGATTTCTTATAGATGAACAACAGTTAACAATTGTGTTGATATAAAACCAGATGTGCTGATATCATCAGACAATATTCTTCTGCAAAATTTTAACAAATACCCTGTGCTATTATGTTATTTCAGTTTTAAAAGAAGATATATCGTGCTATAAATGTATTGAACTAGTGATGTTACGTTTAGATGAGCTTACCTGATAGGTCACTTTATTAATTCAAACAAAAAAAATTATTGAACATTTTAAATTACACATGTCAGTTAATAGTTGTTTTCTTGCACAACCACCTTAGTCTCTAGATATCAAGTTAATGTGGTGACGAGTTAATTATATAAACTGATCTGCTGATTTCATATATTGATGTGTTGGTTAGATAAATTAATATTCGTAGCCTGTGTAAATTGATGTGCTAATTACAGATCTTGGTTCAACCATACATTTATCTCGTTGGTTTTAAGTTTTAACAATTGTATGTCTGTGCCAGCATTATTTATATCATAATTTCTTGAATCATCCAACGTAAAAGGTTAAGATATTAATTTCTAACCACTTGTTTACACAAAAGTCGATTTAAAACCATAATAATAAAAGTTGTTTGACAAGTAAATTGTCATACAAGCAAAGTCAACACAAGACCACAATAATAAAATATTGAAACAAACTGCTAAACACTTGAAATAACATCCGGTACTTCCTTTGTTCTACAACTTTGTTACCTTTCTTTTGCAGGTTTTGACCTTACATTTTTTCTAACACTTTGGTGCCCTTCCTTTGCCGGTTTTGACCCTACAAGTATGAAAACATAACTTTTATTACTTTAATATTAGCTATGTACAGTTAATAAATAGAAGTAACAAATCAGTTAAAAAAAAATCAAAGTACCAACATATAGACTTTAACATATTTGCACTAACACTAGAACACTAAAACCTCATCCCAAAATCACATAAAACCAAAATCCCATTCTTGAACATCACATATCATACTACCATAGCATGCAAGATGATAAATAGATAGAGACTAGCACATTCTAATCCAAACCATAACCTCCCAAAACTAAACCAGGAGGTTAAGAAAGCATGAAAAACCCCATTACTTTTGGGAGAGTTGGTTTCATTGTGCTGCAATAACCCAACAGACATTACATAAAATCCTATACTGAATATCCCATAACATCCCCTACCGATAATAGGCATACATACACTAGCACCTTGCAACGTCATACTCTATGGGAACACCGACCCTTATAGGCATACATACACTAGCACCTTGTAAATGCATACATACACTAGCACCTTGTAAACGGTCCTTTAATATACACTAGCACAATGAACACCAGGAACGAAACATCACGAATACAATTTTTTTTTCAATTACACAATGAAAACCAACACAAAGTGAAACAACTCAACGAAAGGTTAACATGCAAATACAAACAACAAGATAGACACAACCATATGAATAACACTATTAGAACAACATGATGAAGACATTAAAAAAAACTCCGATGAACACTGCTATGAGAACGACAGCACAAAACTTGTCCGAAATACTATCAACACACATCGATTCTAAACTATTTTTTACATTAAAAAAAAGGAGTTGAAACTTATCGATTTGTGAAGTATGTTCCTATTTTTGCAGATTGGTGGATGGAGAGAAGTAGTTTTAAGTGGGCCCCATGACGAAAAAACATGCGCCAATACAGATTTTCTTTTTACCAATTTTGATTTAATTTAGCACTTTTAATTGAGAAGGCTTAATTTGTAATCAACACAAACCATTGATTTAATTTTTCAATGGCCCAGATTTGTTCTTATGGTTTTTACATTAATAAGGGTTTTTACAGGATCTTATCTCACTATATATATATTTTGATTGTTGGTGATGATTACAAAGAAACATGATTAATTTATGATAATACCAGCACAATCCATATGATATTAGCACAAATAAAACGATATTAACACCATGTCACCATATGATGATTTTGGGTTTTGATCACAAATGCAATAATATTAGCATAACACAAAATGATATCTTTAGAACCATGGATTGATTTTCGGGAAAAGATTTTAAAAATGAAGATATGGAAATATAATTATCATTCAAGAAAAAGGTAAAGTTACATAAAAATAAGAATTACCAAAACTAACGTGAAAGTAAATTTACAAAAATGCCCATCTGTATAAATTAAATAGAGGCCACATGACGGCTTAGTATTGGTTCCTATTGTTTTTACACATAACTTGGTTTGTATTTGATCCTACTCCAATCTATACATCTAATATTTGAAAGCAATGTGGGACACATGGCACTCCCACATTGCAAGTTCAATTCTCTCTCCTCCTCTCATTAAGCCACATGGCACCTTGTGAGAATTTATAAAATTTTCGTTTTTTTTAAATCAAAAATCATTTATTAATTTAGTCAAAAATCGGTCAAGGTGTTTTAATAACTTTCCTAAACATTGTTTTGGTAATTGAATGATTATTTTGGTAAAAATTGGTCAAGCATATTATCATTTCTAAAAAAACTAATCATCCTCATAACAAATCATTCTCCATCCTCTTCTAAACCGTAAAATAATCAAACGAAGCAACCGATCATTCTCCATCCTTGGCGATCCTTCTTCAAGGTATTATCATTCCATTCTCCTGTAACACAACCATTGTTCGTCTATCGCCTCTCCTACGTTTCTTTCTGATTTCATCTATGTTTCTTTCTGATATCTTATATCTTCATTTGTTTTTGGCGATTAATGTTTTTGTGTCTTTATATTTTTTTTTACTAATTTTAATGATTTAGGTTTCAATCTGTATGTATTGTGTGTTATTGTGGATCCAAGGCGTAAAGACGGCAATCTAAAGGAAAATAATCAATGGTTTGTTTAGATGTATAGATTTTTTGAATAATGTCATTTTATTTAGATTTTCAGGTAAGCACATATGGAAATGTTTCATATGCAAATGTATGGACAATATTTGAAAACCTAAAAAAGAATAAATATTATGATCTTTCTTGATTTTGATACAGTTACCTATTATCTAAATATATTCATGCTTTCATCATTTAATACACGAGTTTTTTCATCTCGTTATACAGGACGGGCGATTATTAGCTTCAATCCCAGAGACGGTAAAACCTCACGGTAAGAGTTTCTAATCTTTTTTATTTAGTTGCTCATCAATATTTCCCATACTCATGTTATTGATTACCAATTCATTAATATCCTTTAAACACAAAATTATTAATCATATATAAATATAAATACATTTATAAACAAAGTTAAATTTGAAATTTTTCATCACAATTAATACGCCTATTTTCATTTGAATTACTTTATTTTTAAACATTCAAAATAATTTTTTTTTTAAAATCCGGTTTTTAAAATTAAAGACATTTAAACACAAAATAAATGCTTAATTCTTTTATTTGTCACATTACTATTTTTAGCGTATAATTAGTATTTATCATGATTTACACAATATTGAGAAACATCTAATGTTAATAATTATGATTACCATTTCATTAATAACATTTAAACACAAAATTATTAATCATATATAAATACACTTATAAACAAAGTTAAATTTGAAGTTTCGTCACAATTAATACGCCTATTTTCATTTGAATTACTTTATTTTCAAACATTCAAAATCAAAATTTAAAAAAATCCGGTTTTTAAAATTAATGACATTTAAACACAAAATAAATGCTTAATTCTTTGATTTGTCACATTACTATTTTTAGCGTATAATTAGCATTTATCATGATTTACACAATATTGGAAATATCTCATGTTAATAATTATGATTACCATTTCATTAATAACCTTTAAACAAAAAATTATTAATAATATATAAATATAAATAAATTTATAAACAAAGTTAAATTTGAATTTTTTTTCATCACAATTAATACGCCTATTTTCATTTGAATTACTTTATTATTAAACATTCAAAATAAAAATTTTAAAAAAATCCGGTTATTAAAATTAAAGACATTTAAACACAAATAAATGTTAATTCTTTGATTTGTCACATTACTATTTTTAGCGTATAATTAGCAATTATCATGGTTAACACAATATTGGAAACATCTAATATTAACAATTATAATTACCATTTCATTAATAACCTTTAAACACAAAATTATTAATCATATTTAAATATAAATACATTTATAAACAAAGTTAAATTTGATTTTTTTTCATCGCAATTAATACGCCTGTTTTCATTTGAATTACTTTATTTTCAAACATTCAAAATCAAAATTTAAAAAAATCCGGTTTTTAAAATTAAATACATTTAAACACAAAATAAATGCTTAATTCTTTGATTTTTCACATTACTATTTTTAGCGTATAATTAACATTTATCATGATTTACATAATATTGGAAACATCTAAGGTTAATAATTATGATTACTATTTCAATAATAACCTTTAAACATAAAATTATATAAATACATTTATAAATTTATTTTTAAACATTCAAAATCAAAATTTAAAAAAAAATCCGATTTTTAAAATTAAAGACATTTAAACACAAAATAAATGCTTAATTCTTTGATTTGTCACAATAATATTTTTAGCGTATAATTAGCATTTATCATGATTTACACAATATTGGAAACTTCTACTATTAATAATTATAATTACCATTTCATTAATAACCTTTAAACACAAACTTATTAATCATATATAAATATATTTATAAACAAATTAAATTTGAATTTTTCATCATAATTAATACGCCTATTTTTATTTGAATTACTTTATTTTTAAATATTCAAAATCAGAATTAAAAAAAATCCGGTTTTTAAAATTAAAGACATTTAAACACAAAATAAATGCTTAATTTCTTTGATTTGTCACATTACTATTTTTAGCGTATATGTAGCATTTATCATGATTTAGACAATATTGGAAACATCTAATGTTAATAATTATGATTACCATTTCATTAACAACCTTTAAACACGAAATTATTAATCATATATAAATACATTTATAAACAAAGTTAAATTTGAATTTTTTTCATCACAATTAATACGCCTGTTTTACCTTTTATATAATCAATTATGTATACTTATTTTCGGTAATAAAGTTTAATTACCTATTCATTTTTTCATTTATTTTTTACACAACTTATTGGTACATCATCTCTGACTTAATTTCATTGGTTTCTTTTAATTGTTAAACATGACTCCTATAATTTATAAGGCCTTAAAAGTCAAACGAGACTGTTTTCATTTTAACTTCTCAATTTGTAAAAAAAAAAAAATCAGCTATTATTTTGAAAATTTGTGCATTTGATCTTGAAGTCAAATTTCGCAATGACCATCAATAAAAGCCAAGGACAGTCTCTATCGAAAGTTGGATTGTATTTAAGAGACCCTGTATTCTCGCATGGCCAGCTTTATGTCGCACTGTCAAGAGTTAAAAGCAGGGCAGATGTGAAGTTACTTATACTTGATGCTGATGGGAAGGCGAAGACTAAAACAAAAAATGTGGTGTATAAAGAAATATTTAATGATATTTGAATAAAATGTGTGTTGGTTTCTTTTAAATTTTAATAAAATATTTCTACTATATTTCTTTTACGTTTTACCGCTCAAAATAATTGTACGTTAGTGAACCGCGTGTAAACGCGGGCAAAAGTCTAGTTAAGTACATAATTAATTAAGTACAGTCATTCAAAAGCAAATATAATTAAGTACAACTATAATCACGAAATATAAACGCATAATAATTGTTACTCCTATACGATGAAAAAAGATATTTTACTTACACTTTTATGAAAATCTATAAAATAAAAAATAGAGGAAGGTTTTTGAAAAAATAGTTTTTATCTTACAAATAGCCTTTAACGTGAAGTGAGGGGGTATTTTTATGAATTTTTTATTTTCATATTGTTAAACATGTATTTTAATACTTAAATCTAAAAAACATTAGTGTAGAGTAATTACGTAATTACTGTTGTAATTACTCTAATGTAAACTACCATAATTACTCTAATGACGTAGTTACGTTAAAAATTAATTTTTTTTAGAGTTAATTACCAAGATGTGGTTTGGGCCATTTTGTTAGTCCAACCCAAAATTCAAAAAATTGTTTGAACAGTTCCTTAAGTTTGACAAAATAGGCCAAAACAATCTATTTCGTTAATGGGGTTAACTCAATGTCGTTAAGTCAAGGGCAAAATCATTTTGAACCAGGGAACCAGGGGACCATTGACCATTTTGGTCTCCTCTGTTCTTTGTGATCAAACGAGGGGACCATTCAGCTCACCACTATCATTCTCCTCAGGTCCAATGATGTGTTTTATGACTGTGTAGCTCCATCTCTGTTTTCTGTGATGAAACAGGGGAACATTTGGTCTTCTTCGACTTGGTCAACGATGGAACAATAAAAAAAATTGTGATGGGTGTGATGACCACCCGAGAAATTTGTGATGAAATGTGATTGAGTGAAGTGAAATGAGGTGGCACAATTAGATTGGATGTGATGGTGTGATCATCGTGATGACCACCCCATCCCCTAAACTGAGACCGATTAGGTTTATTCTAGGGAAAACTTAAGAAAGCCATAAATTTATGGCCTGCTGTGACATTGATGCGACACAAGGGGAAATACGGGGACGACTCCCTCGTCCCTGGGAGCTCTTAGCTCGGTTTAGAGTGGTTCGACCAGTATCAAACGATACGATGTATAACTTGTTAAAAGGGACAACGCCTTAAATTCATTGCAAAATCACAAAACAAAAACAACATGAAGCATTAACCTTATACCAAAATTAATGTGAACATCTTACAACAAAGGTTTAATACTCCAGATTTGTATCACTTACAAATTATTAACAACACCAAGCAATTCTAGTGCCATCTTTCACCGGCTTAGCTAGACACAGCCTTAATTTGTGGATTGCACCGTTGAAGTTGAAGCTTGTACGGCCGCAACCGGTTTATTTGTGGCATTCACCTCAGCGTTGGCGTTATGGAACACGCTCTTGTCCGGGTTAATGTGACCAGATGCAGTAAAGGTGGGACTACCAGGACCACCCCCATTGACAACCGCAGCTGCAGCAGCGTTCTGGTTGTACGCCTCTTGTTTTCGGAGCTCGGCTAGCCTGATCCGGTCTTCTTTTCTTAAGGTGGCCATATCTTTTTCTATTGGGTCGTTTGTATTCATCTTCTCAACCTTCTCTTCTATCACTGCCTTTGTTTTTTCCATCCCTGATAGCGCAGATGCCGCGATGTTCGCCGCGGTTTCCTTCACTGCCTGCATTCTCTTGATCGGTTTTGTTTTTTTTTTTTTAAATTCGGTTGGATTGTTTTTTGCCTTTGTTTCTTCTTATGTTTGGTTTTGTTGGTGAGGGAGAATGGATGTGCATGGTTATAGGATATGTAGAGAAGGATTGGAGGGTGGAGAGGATGTCATGAATTGATGTTTGACACGTGGAAATGTGAATGACACGTGTGTGGATGGCTTGACACGTGGAATCTATACATTGGTTGGTTAATGGGAGGGTTCTAATTTCAAAGCAATCTACTTCAAATGTAACGGCCTTGTGGAATCAATATTCAAACGATATCCTGGTGGTGCTAAACTGTAACAATATCATGGATTCATGGTGATAGATAATGTACCCTACGTAAAAAATTGGAGTTCAGATAAAATTGTTATTATCACATGCAAATAATCAAGGTTATAAATATTTTAGTTATGAAATTACTAACTTATTATAAACACCAAAATCCTCTTATCTCAGATTTCCCTTTATTATTTAACACCCTAGGCAAATCTCACATCGACCATGAACATAAGAGATGTGGGTTCATAAGGAATACTACGCCTCAAATATCGCCAATACGTTTTAGGCGCATCGACTACGGTGCATATGAAAACTCCACGGTTAAGAAGGGGATGTTACAATCAGTCATCTCAACACCCTACTTGCAAGAATTTACAACTTCATTTGATTTCATTCACAATATCAACCAAAACTAGGAAAGGCTTGTGCTTCACATGGATTTATCATGAACGAATTTGTGTAGTACAAGAAGTATATGAAATATCCTTACATTTATATCTCAACTCTCATACTCTTCAATGGCATCAATGGGAGATGGAGCCACCGCCTCCAACCGTGTAAGAACTTCCGGCGCCCCACTTGTGTCTCTAATAATCTGAACAGCATCCGTATTGAATATTATTGCATACTCCTTCAGTTTCAATTTTTATTATCCACGTTACTAATTTTATCTGTTTTGAAATGACTGTTTAGCTGGTTTTTGTTAAAAAAATTTGGGACTAACCGCAAACTACTGTTTAAAACAACAAACCAAATCAGACTGACCAGATTGGTTGCTCAGCCGACGACGAGTTTTAGCAGCTTGACGGTTTGGACCATTTATTTTAAATCGTTATTTTGTATAAAAGGTCTTAAAATGATAAAGATGTACATTTACATAATTGCATATTCCAAAGTAAAAAAAAAAAAAAAAAGGCTAAACAGCTGGTTCGGCTTAGATGACCATTTCCAAGTTCGAACTGTCGGCCAGACCGGTAACCGCCAGAGTTGAACCGTGAACCAAATCACATCAATCTCAAACTGGCCGACTTACTTATAAAACTTTTCTACTGGATAAAAAGTATAATAAGTTAATTATGTATGTGTTAGTATGGTTTGGCGTTTAAAACTTACTAGAATCTCTTCATCAAGATAAGAAATCATTAACATCCTCTGAAAAGCCCATCTGAAAAATATGACACAATGAATTACAGAACTAATCTAAACTGATAAATCAGAAGTTAAATAATAATCTTACAATAGTAACAAATAACTCACTTAACGGAATAGTGATACCACTAGAAAGACCAGTAGAAACAACATCCTTAACTGGGTTTGGAAGTTGTTGCATGGTATTAACTGCCTGGCCCAAAACACCTTTTAGCTGCTGCGGTATCGACCCTTCATCAACAGTTGGGGTTTCAAGCACTCCTTCTGTATATTCTTCCTTCATTCTAAGTGGGCCCTCCACTGTTAATTTTGTATTCAAAATGAACTTACTTTCTATCTGCATATCAACAGGTAGTTTTTATATCTTAATACACCCAGTTACAACTCATAATTAATTAATTAATAATAATACATGCTTCATATACCACTGCAAATTGAAAAACTCTTGGAATATATTACCGCATTTAGATACTTCATGTTGGCAGTAATCTTGGCATATCCATCCTTAATCACCAAGTCCATCTTGCACAAATTCGCTAATGTTGCAGGAAATCTCCTGCAAAGCTTGTATGATGGCGTATATCAACGTCACCAAGATTAAACAACCAAACAAAAGTACTCCGTGAATCTCACTCGTAGCAAAGCTATTGGTAGGGTCTGGGGGAGGGTGGGATGAGGGCAAACATTTTTCTCTATCCCAGGAGGCAGAGAGTTTGCATCCACTAAGACCCCGGCTTGAATAACGGTATTTATTTTTTACATGTAAATTAAATATAGGATATCAGAAAGCACATACTCGGATAACAGCCTAGCAGCAAATAATCCAGGGCTTCCATATCCAATCCACTCAAAATTCCACCGACCTTCTAAAAACGGAGATCTGGGAAAAGGGAATTGTTAATAACCAATGTTTAAATCGTAGATTAGAGTTAAACTTAGGTTGCTGGGTGAGGGAATGTTAATAACCAATGTTTAAATCGTTGAGTAGAGTTAAAACTTACGTTGTTGGGCGAGGTGTTGGATTAAGCCTCTCAAGACCAACTATTCTCTCATTCACATCGATTTTTTGCATATCTGATGTTCTTCCAGCAACTAATGCCTCAAACCCTCCAGCATCTTTGAACTATAACAAAAGGTTCAAATCTTTAGACTCTAAGTCTATAAAGTAGTATTATGCTTCTTAAGCCTCCCATTACAATTTCTGATTTTTCGTGTTTTAAGAACAATCATATCATCTTGAGTTGGAATATAATCTATTTGGAAAGTTTCTAAGTCAATCAATATTGTATCTATTACTTGTGTATATTGCATTAGGCGAAACGCATATAACTTGACAGTTTGTCAACGGTAATTTTGGCAATTATAAATAAAATATCAAGATGTTTTCAAAGGCTCTGTTCCCCCTCAAAGTTTGGCAAGAATCAAGTCCTTTACATATTAAACAAGCCCAAAAAAAAAAAAGTTAACTACATGTGCCAATACATTGGGATGACAGGATTACAACTGAAATAGCTTTCCATTGATTTTGCCATTATAGTCTAATGAGAGTGTGCAGCCCCGCTTATGGTTGTGCGCATATAATGTATATATGTGTGGACCTTGGGTGGCAAAAGTAAAGTTGCACTAATTTTAACGTTATTTACTAATTTTGTGAAAATAACGTTAAAAATGACGGATGGTTAATCATGCATCATGTGGTGGCATTGATAGCCAAAAGACAAGGGGGTGTCCCGATTGCTAAGTTTTACGTGCCTTATGTCCAAGGCTTGATACAAAACCACTATTAAGCCGGGGGTTTCACTAGAAGCAGTCTATCTATTCCCACAGGGTAGAGGTAAGGATGTCTTCATCTTACCCTCCTCAGACCCTACCTTAGCTTTTGCTATTGGTGGGATTAACTGAGTATGATGATGATGATGAGGAGGAGGAGGAGGAGGAGGAGTCTAATGAAGGTGTAAACGCCATCATAATTTGAACTTCTGAAGACAAACTTATGCACAGTTTGCATCTTAAATTGAAACGGTGATAGTTTGAAAGTCTTGTAGGCATTATATTGGTACTACATCTAAAAAAATCATGAACCCTTAGCCCTTATGTTAAACTTCACATATATGATGACATTTTTACACTTGCTATGCAATGATCTTCCATTTACTACATCTCATACGGATATGTATCTATATCTATATCCATGTATGTGAGGAATCAGAAACAAGAATAACACTGAAAGAATATCACTACACATCCTTGTTCATCTCACACATATCAGCTTTAATCCTAATTCACTAAATTCACACCACAGATGCTTCATCTTTCCTGTTTCTAGCATAAACCGAGTGCCGAATCTGACTGCCACAGCACATTTTACGTACCTTCGAGCATATAAAATAAACTTGCCTAGCACTAGCACTAGCACATAAACAGTTGATGTTAAAATCTCCATTATCACAATTCAATTAATCTACCAACCTAGTTCCAAATTATATAACCAGTCCAAACTGTGTGTTCTTGCCTATTAATTTATTCTCTATAATTGCTCATATATTATAAATTATAAAAATTAAAATCCTAAATGAAAAAAATAAAAAAACTGACCGCGAGAAGCAATGATTCTTTAGCAGAAAGCCTCTCCATTTCCTTAGCGTAAGCAGCAGAAGCTCCGGGAGCCGCAGACTGCTGCTGCACCATTGCTTTGCAAACTTTAAATCTCTTACCGATTATATTCCGATTAGATAACTTATCGAAATATACAGGGGAAAGAGTAACAGAAGGGCGAGAAAAAGAAGAGGAGGAAGACATAGAAGGAAGCATGGATTGAATTGAACAACAGGCCATTGGTGAGATTTGAAATTAGAGTACAATAATAGTAATAATAAACCCTAAACTGGAGAGGTTGTGGAAATAGATGAGAATTGAATCTCTTGATTGGGAAATTATTGCTGGACCAACTACCTCCTCACTTTCACAACAAATCTCCTAGCCTAACTACCCAGTTATTTCTTAAAAAAATAAATAAAAAAAAAACTACCCAGTTATTCTTTATAACAGAATTTTATAATTTTACACCACTTATAACTCGGTAAATTCAAACAGAAACATTCCGGACCGGGTTTTAGGCATAAGTTAGTTTTTTTTTTTTTTTTTTTGAAAGGCTAACTTCATTAAACAAACACCGGGCTATCTCCAAGCCGGAGAAAGCCACAAACCAAAAAAACATCAAGTTACATCAAAGTTACACCATTTGTTCCATTCTACCTTATCCTGTTTCGATCTACTATTATACCAAAGAAAGCTAATAGCCTTAACATCCGCTATTAACTTTGATACGTTAGCCTTTCCTTGTCTGAAAATTATCTCGTTCCGGTTCGCCCATATCTTCCAACACATAATGATCAAAATACCATAGATTGTCTCCTTTCTAGTAGTAGAAATCGGCAAAACCTCCACACTACGAAGAATGTCTTGGACCGAAAATAAAAGCAGAGGCGGGATCTTCATCCAAGCAACCAAACCACTCCATAACCCATCCATCACCATCTTCAATCTATTCGTCAAAACCTTCGAGATCACCTTGCTGATAACCCCAATCAAAGTAATGGGGCGATACTCTCCTAGACCCACCGGATTCTCCACCTTTGGAATTAAAGTAATAAACGAAGATCCAACCCCCTTGCTTATTGATCCAGACTCGTAAAAGTGTTGGAAAATCTTCATAAAATCACCTTCGAATAAATGCCAGAATCGCTTGATAAAACGAAAATTAAAGCCATCTGGACCCGGCGCCTTGTCACTACCGCAATCAAATACCGCCTCCTTTATTTCTTTTTGCGAAAACGGACCCACCAGAGCATCAGCTTCCGCATCAGAAATCGTCTTCAAATCATCGCAGACCAGATTCGGTCTGACTTCCATGTCTTCCACAAATTTATCCCTGAAAAAAGAAAACACTTCACGTTTAACTAAATTAGGTTTGGTTACCCAAACCCCGTTAGCCATAATACCCGGGATACAATTCGACACCCTTCTTTTATTAACCACTCCATGGAAAAAACTCGAGTTTTCATCCCCATCTCTAGCCCATTTCACCCTCGCCTTTTGTCTTAAGTCTTTTTGTAAACCAATTTCGATCTCACGTAACCGTCTATTCCCCTCACAATAAACCCATTGTTCTTCTTCCCGTAAATCACGATTCTCGACCTCCGCATCTAACTCATCTAGATCCACCCGAATACTTTGAACCTCTTCCTCCTCTAATTTAATAACCCGAGACTTCCACTCACAAATAGCTTTCCGAATATATTTCAATTTATGAAGTAAAAATAAATCCGGACTAGTCTTATCAGTGAACCGAGTAGCATGACTAGTTACCAACTCCTCAAACCCTTCTCGATCTAACCATGAATTATAAAACTTGAAAGGCTTCGGACCGAAATTCCTGTACTCAACTTTAAGAATAAGCGGACTGTGATCCGATTTACCCCTAGGCAACGCCCGATACTCCGCATTAGGCCATTCGTTCAAAAAACTTGAAGAGACAAAAATTCTATCAATCCGGCTACATTTATTACCCGCAACGAACGTAAACTTTCTACCTTGTAAACCATATTCATGCAAATCCAAACCATCTAAAAAATCATTGAACTCATTAGTAGAGGTTACATCGAATTTCGAACTCTTTCTTTCACTTCTGTCGCGAACACAATTAAAATCTCCGCCAACGATCCAAAGACACGAATCTTGGCGAATAATCCTATCCAATTCCCTCCAAACCACTCGCTTTTCCTCAATCTTTTGGGGAGCATAGACATTAACCACACCCACCTTCATACCATTACTCTTAAGAATACCATGAATGGCAAGAATATTCCTATGTTTAGAAACCGAAAGTTTTTGAAAAGCTTTCTTGTCCCACATAGAAACAATCCCACCCGATCTACCCGTAGCTTCAACCCAATCAGCATCAAAATCACCTCTACCCCAAAACCTATCCAAATTCACATTTTGCATAGACACCAACTGAGATTCTTGAACCATTACAAAATTAATCTCGTTGGCCACTCTAATATTCGAAATCCAACCCGCCTTATCCACCCTCCCCATACCTCGAATATTTATGGACATGGCATTCATCGATCCACCCTTTGAAAGCTCTCTTCATTAACCGCATTCGCTAGAGGCTCCTGAAAGCTATCCATATTAGAAACTCCAAGATCCCTAGCAAATAACAACGTATCTTCCACCTCCCTTCTTATCACCTCAGCACGAGCCTCACAAGCGATCTCAGCTACGGGACAATTAACCACAGAATTGTTGAGATCAGGGGTAATGAACTCCTCTTGTTGAGGCTGAACTTCGCTATTTTTCTCCATCACCACCTGCACTGGGTTAACAAAAATAAATCTATCAATGTCAAACATATCGTTGTCTTCACGTACCCTCTTTTTTGGTCTATCTTTATCCAAAGGCGATGTAGATCGTCGATAGCACCCTTTCTTCTTCGAGTATTTACCACTTTTCCTTTTACAACTTTTTGACGTTGAACCGACTCCCACCGAATCATCAAAGTGACCGTTTAGATGTGGTAATTCATCCTGATTGCCTGCCACATTCTGAAACCCCTCCGAAGGCATTTCAGCAGTAGTATTGGCAGCCGGTGGTGTTTCCACCTCATCCACCATCGCAACTTCTGCCTCTTCGTCTAACTCAACCACACAATCAGGAAACCACTCCTCCAGATCTTCTTCCACATTAACCAAAAATGAACTATCTTTCCAAGCAACCTTTACAGGACCACCCACACGTGCATGCGATTGAAGGCGAATACCCACAACTGCATACGACAAGTCATTCTCCTCAGGATAATGGGCCTCAGCTATCACCGTACCAAACACTCCTGCGATCTCGTTAAACACCTTCATCTCAGCCACGTGCATTGGCAAACCACGAATTTTTAACCATGCAACTCTATCCGTTTTCACCAGTTGACCACTCCATATTTCAGCCAATTTAAGCCAAGATTTCCAGCTATCATTACTAATCATAAATCTGTCTCTCTCCGCACCATTTTCGAAGCTCAACATAACTGTTAACCCACCCACGTAACGTATCTTACAACCCGTAAACGCTACCTCCTTTAACTTTGTCTTCAACGACGTAAGATCATCCAAAGAGGAGGCTTCAGCAACGACACTGCATCCATACAAATCATGCAGATTATTCCCTTCAGATTGAACATGAATTTCAGGAATGATCCTGTCTGATTTTTTGGTAAGAAGAGTATCCCGAAACGATCTTTGCTCTCCTCCTTCAGACGATGCACCTTCAACATCCATTCTATCTCCGTCATTCTGACTCACAACCTGTTCTTGAACCTCCGGAATCGGCACCGGTTTCCAGACAGGTTCCTTATGCACCGACGGATCAATCTTCTTCCCATTGTCACCTACCGGTTGTTGCCCACCCACAAATCTTGCCGGGACTATATAAAGTTTATAGCTTCCAATCCAAACGTCTTTAAGATAATCTTCCAAATCCGCCCTATTCCGCGTCACTTTGAACGTCGCAAAACCGAATCTTTTGCCCAGCTTATCGTATTTTCTAGCAATGTATATTCCTTGCACATCCCCATAACGTAACAAAACCTCCTTCAGATCGCTTGATGAACAGCCTCCAGGAAGGTTTGAGACGAAAAACTTCACCTCGTCATTCGAAATCTTGTGAAACTGTTGTTGACCGCTCTTACGATTCTTCTTTGAAGGAACATCGTACCAGGTATTAGGTTTAAATCGCTCCTGACCCGCCATGTTGTTGAAGAAAAATCCTAACCGCCGCAAATCGCCGTTTTTCACCCTCCGACTTCTTCGGAGCTAGGGTTTTGCTTTTTTATTCCTTTGTTTTGTTTTTAGGCATAAGTTAGTTAATGTGGTGGTAGCTTGTTTGGCAGAGGTTATGCCTTTTAGAGAAAATTCAATTTTCTACGAACCAAGTCTAAAAACTAACCAGTTAATTGAATTAATCGAACCAACTCAACTTTCTTATAACCGACAAAAGTGTTTAGTTACGAGGGGTTTATTTAGTGTCAAGTCAGCGTTCAAACAGCGCAATATTATTAGATGAACCCGGATGATAATCCCATTCACAACACACAGTTTTAGATACGTGCTTGAAAAAACAACCGATAAAGATAGGTCGTATAATGTGATGTTTTTTTTCTTCCGTTCTTAAGAAAAAGGGTTGCCACTAATATGTTTGAATACGTTGTCAAAATCATATACATCTCATATAATTCAGACTTACTTAAGAAAAATGCTACACTAGAGTTTTTTATCTTTAGTTTGAACTTTTGATACATCTATAAACAATATGTTTAGAAGAAAAAAAATATATTATCGACTATAGCAATGCAAAATAATAAAAAGGCGATGTTTAAGACGCACCAACCCACATGTCACATTATATAAGTCATGTAAACTGTCAATTGTCCCACATCAATCATTCCGTTAAAAGTTAAATACATCATACAGACCGAACAGTTAAACCTCCATACGACATATATAACCGTTTTTCGTCCTGCAATACGACATATCTTACCAGAAGTCAGCGGTGTCTAAATAACGTTATCTCCTAAGACTGTGTGATGTGGACACGCGAGCAACCAGGCACGAGCAGCCACAACAACCTCACGCTCATCCCCAGCCACAACAGCCCACGCTAACCTGACGTGAGCGAGCCAACGTGAGCAATCTCACGGCACGAAGAAATGAATTTGTGTTAGATTTGTAGGTTGTGGTCGCGTCGGTACTCACCACCAGCCACAACAGCCTGACGTGACCAGGTTACTTGAGAGTCACGTCGGTACTCACCGCGAGCCAGAGCGTACTGCCTAAGACCATGTGTCCTCGATTAACACGAGTCCATGCCAAACCAACAAGAGGACGTTAAACACCCCCTTCATCGGATTAAACACTCTTTTAATGGTATACTTATTCCTCTGCGTAACAATTTTGACTTTTGGTTAAAGTCATCGTCGTCCCGTCGATTACCCTTTCATCCCTTCCCCCTTCTTCTTCCCATAACTCGATCTAATAATCTACGATCGAACAAATTCCTACTTTAAAAAAATAATTAAAAAAATGGAACAATCAGACATCACGAATCAGCACACAGACTCAAAACCCTCATTCGATTATCAAAAACTAGAAGCCGAAACACCTCGTTCATGGAACGCCACTGATTTCGACCGCCGCTTCGCCTTTTCCCGCCAAACTTCCTTCAATCGCGATCAGCAACCTCCTCACACACCAGTCTCAATCATTCCCAACGATTATTATCATTATAATTCACCGAAGAAGCCGTTACTGTCCCGTACTTCGTCTAAGATCGATATATTTCCTGCACCCAAGCAGGTTGAGTATGGAAGCGACAGAATCTGGACGGATGAAGGTTTTGTGAAAACAGATAGTGGTTCGGTATTAGCGTTTGTGTTTTCTTTGGTTAATGTTATTAGATCTGGAAATAGGCAGATGAAGAGATTGGTTATGTTGATTTCTCTTAATGTTGCTTGTTCTACTGGTGAATTGGTTATTGGGCTATTAGCGGGTCAAGCAGGTACTGTATGTAACATGTAATCTATTGGTTTTGGTTTTAAGTTTGTTAGTGATTGGTAGGTATTGATTTGATCTGTGTTTAGGTTTGGTGTCTGATGCATTTCATTTGACATTTGGGTGTGGGCTTTTGACATTTTCGTTATTCGCAATGGCTGCGTCTCGGAGAAAGCCTGATCGAGTTTATACTTACGGGTAAGCTTTGCATTTTCTGTCAATTGATTTGATGGTTGCTGAATAGTTTGGTTTTGATATCAGGTACAAACGGTTAGAAGTTTTATCGGCTTTCACCAACTCTGTAAGTATGCACAATTTCTGCATGATTTATTTAAACTTCTGTTTACTCATCAAACACGTGTTTAGTCGTATTATTAGTGTTAGTGTTAGAGGCACAATATCAATGATATCTAAATTATCGTGCTTTATGCGTTTGTTTGTGTTAATAGTTTCCTATTTGCGTTATTCTAGATAACATGGTGAATTTTTAACTCGTGCTTCATGTTTAGACAGCTGTTTCTTTTGTTTATGTCGTTTTCGTTGGCTGTTGAAGCACTTCACGCATTTGTACAAGATGAATCCGAGCACAAGTCGGTTCTTTTTCGCTTTAGCTAATTGCTCTCTAATATGTTCTTTTGACTAATTATTCATTTAAGTACTGTTTGCAGTTTGTAAATGTCATATTGTTGTTTATTATTGTCGAGTGCAGGCATTACTTGATCGTTTCTGCAGTAACGAACTTGTTTGTGAACCTCATTGGCATTTGGTTCTTCAGAAACTATGCTCGTGTTAGTTTTGGTATGTGTTCTTACCTTGAGGATATATATCAAGGAAATAAGCAGATAAACAAATTTGAAAAATTATTTTGCTCGTATGTTTCAGCTTATAGAAACGCTGAAGATATGAACCACCACTCAGTTTGCTTGCATGTGGTTGCCGATTCCATCCGTAGGTATGATCTTTTCTTTCAATCTTGACATATGAGTGATATGACTTCGTAGATCTCGCTTTAAAGTTTGTATTGTGTCTTTTTTCCAGTGCAGGCTTGATTCTGGCTTCCTGGTTATTAAGCCTCGGGTAAGTTCTGTAATCAACAAACGAATATATTTAATCTGTTAATGACTTAATTCTTGTTTATGCAATGTTAGGTGAATGTATGTATTATTGTTGGTTTTACAGGGTTGAGAATGCTGAAGTTTTGTGTTTGGGATTAGTTTCATTCACTGTATTCATGCTCGCCATGCCACTTTTCAGAACGAGCGGTGGGATTCTTCTTCAAGAGGCCCCACCCAGTATCCATTCCTCAGCATTGGCCAAATGCTGGAGACAGGTACTAATCCTTTTTTTAGCATAATCGGCAATCCTATTCTATTTTTACTTCTTTTTTCGTTTTTGGTTTTAACATGTATTGTCGTTGTTAGGTGGCTTCTCTTGAAGATGTTATTGAAGTATCTGAAGCCCGATTATGGGAATTTGTGCCGGGTCATGTTGTTGGATCAGTTTCACTACAGGTAAATCTTATGACGAAATTGTTGGACTTTTATAATGTTTAAATATTTATGACAATATTAATGAATCAACAGGTGAAGAAGGGGGTTGACGATAAGCCTGTTCTTGGTTTTGTGCGAGATTTATACCATGATTTAGGAGTACAAGATTTCACAGCTCAGTTGGATTTTGCAGACTGATTGGAAACTTGGTCATACAGGTGATGACAGTTATAGCAAATTTGAACGCCATAGTTAAGGTACTTATAAGATCGATAGCCTTTTCATGTCCTTTAGGACTGCTATACATTAAGAGTTGCTATATACATGCTAAAAGAGTTTAAGAGATTATTATTTATAATTTAATAGTTTTTTAAAGAAAAACTGTTCCTTTAATTTGATGTCTGCTGTCATAAACACGCTTAAATATCGGTAGTTATAGAAGTAGTCCAAATTTTATACACAAGTTTTAGAACTTGAAAGATTCTATAAACAAGTGCAAACTATCGAAGAAAGGTAAGCCATAGCGCTGGGAAAGATCTACTATAAGTTCAAATTATCTTGTTCTTACCATCATCAAGTATGCTTCTATAGTTCAATATGCCCAAAAGTGTCATTCACCCGTTTGACATGAACCACAATTTAACCAGTGGACATATCATTTCCTAGTCGATCTGGTCCAGTTTTCAAACCATGATAGTGAGATAATACGTTAAGAGTTGTGTGTCATTCTCACTTGAATAAATATATAGAGGTTGTTACGCCTTTATACAAATGTAACATAGAATTAACATGCCCTCTCGTCCGAGCAGGAGGTTGAATGATTAAGAAGTATAAGTATGGCATGTTTTTTTTAAGAACATATATTTCGTCCCACATTGATGAGTGAACAAAGTGACGCAATAAAACATGTATGTTACATATTTTTAGGAAAGAAAGTGAGAAACAAAATGTCTTCATAAGATGCCGCTCAACAACTTTTATGGACACTTACATGCCCTTGCTCTCTTTGAATGCACTATGCGACTATGGAGTCGCCTATGGTCTAACTCGTGACCCTGATCATATGTTGCAACTTATGCCAAGTGTTATTGTTTCATGCCCTTAGCCACAAGCGATTATTTGATTCACTGGAAAATTAAGTTCTCACGCATATCCATATATACCAAACCAACCGTTGTGACCACACTTACGCTTGAGCCCTTCACGACCCGCTCACGACCTATGTGGGCAATGCTTCTTATTGCTTCATGCCAAAAAGTGGTGACTTGCAAGGATCACTTCTAGAATTGATCCGACTGGACAACCAAACAACAAAACTTATTTATGATCCGATTTCAGTTATTTCAATTCATCTTGAATATTTTTGTTACACTCAAATATATATTGCACCGGCCACTTTCTAAAGACTTTAATGTCGGAATGTGTTTCACTTGTTAGTTAAATAGATTGCCTGTTGACTTCCAAAACATAAATTATTACCCAAAAAAACCCACCCTAAGGGTGGACGGGGTGGTTCGTGATGGTCACGACCACCGCCCCGACCAATGTATCACGGCCGTGATCGTGATGGTGTGATGGATTTTCGTGACACACATCACACCCTCAATCTCATTCTCCATTTTTTTCCACCTCTGCTTCATCGTCATCATCACCACCGTAGCTACACCCGATCACCACCCATCGTCATCGTCACCACCGTAGCTCCACCCGTCATCATCATCGTCATCCTAAGCTCATACCACCATCCATCATCATCGTCAACTTGTTTTGTTCGATAATAAATTTTGGCAAGAAACAGGGATCGTCATCGTCACCACCGTAGCTCCACCGTTGTCATCACCATCCTCCTCAGTCATTATCACCATTCGTCGTAGCTCCACCGATTAAAAAAATTGTGATGGGTGTGATGAAATATGAACACCACCCCATGCAATTAGTGATGAATGTGATGAAGTATGGTGAAAATAAGTTGACAAAATAGGATTGGGTGTGCTTGTGTGATTGTGTGATAGTGTGATACCATCACTAATCACCCCATCCACCCTAAGTAGACCATTCAAATTTAAAAAAAAAAAAAAAAAAACAAACAAACAAACAAATTAGTTCAATTTTCCGTTTGTGTATATAGCATACACATGACGTAGCTAAACAGTATAAAATTAAAACATTTATGAAAAAATAAATTTAGTGGTTTTCTTATTTATATGGCTTACACATGTGTATGTTAGAATCACAAAATTTAAAAAGTTTTAGCCATTAAGCTATAAATTAGATGATTTGGATTTGATTTTTTATTCTCTAAAAAATATAGTGTTTGTTAGTGATCTTAATCCTATATACAGTATATGAATATATAGAGGGTGGGTTAAATACAAAATGAATTTCACCTTAGATTCTTAGGAAACAGTCTAGACCTTTTTTTTTAAATGCTTTCATTCAAAACACCGCCAAAGAGGTCCTCAAAGCGAGGACCACCGGCTCAAACCTTTACAACATATACAAAGGGTAACGGCACCAATCTTTTCAAACAATCCTACTACAATTAGATCTATGTTTAACCCAAACAAATGAGAAAGACTTCACACTAGCCACTATACTCTCGATAGAAGGATGCTTCCCATTGAACACCGCCTCGTTTCTAGCTTTCCACAACAACCACATCGTAACCATAATCACACCGTGGACAATCTTTTTCTTCATCTTACATCCCTTAACCGACTTGTGAACTTCTAGAAGATCCCTTATCTCAAACGCAAAAATCGGATCAATACGACACCATCTACCAATATAATCCCAAACATTTGAAGCAATGATACAATCTGAAAGAACATGTATCACTGTCTCATCGTTGTAGTCACACCACATACATTTATTATCAGGAAGCACTATGTTTCTTTTAAGAAGCTCCATCTTTATCGGTAACCTATTCATTTCAGCTCTTCAAGCCATAATATAACATTTCGTAGGGACCCACAAAACCCACTTTAGAACAAAATTATCTCCAAAATCATGCCTCTGAAGAAGCAACTCTCTAACCGCAGCCGTAGAAAAGTCCACCTTGCTCTCACTATACCAATACCACACATCAAGATTATCCGTTAAAACTAGGGATGAGCAAATAGTCCCGAATACCGAAACCGATCCCGTCCCGAACCGATCCCGTACCGAACCGATACCGAACCGAGGGTGTTCGGGATCGGTATCGGTACCAACTTTTTAGGTTTTTCGGGATCGGTACTACACGGTATCGGGACGGGATTTTGTCGGTAATACCGATAATAATACCGAATAATACCGAATACCCACCTCAATACCGAAAATATGTAGACTTTAAAAAAGTATTAAAATAGAACCAACTTTATAATTCCATACCAAATGTATGTAACATTCCCATACCCAGCCCTTCCCCTCCCCAAACACCACAGATCCTAACCCTTATAAAATGGGATGTTTACACAGGTTCATGTTTTGCTGAGAATAATACATTCTGTTGTAATTAATCAAATGCTTTTTCATAAGTTGTTGATAATGATACATTCTGTTGTAATCAATCAAATGCTTCTAATAATAAAAGAATTTAAACAGATGTTTAAGGCAAAACCACACACCAACACTACACATTTTCTCTTTATATTCATACCTTACTCCTTTCATCAACCACCCTCCTTAGTATTAAATACAACATCCTACATATGAGCAGGTTTATAAACTTATTCATATTCGGTATTTTTTCGGTATTATACCGAAAATACCGATCCCGGTCGGTATTGGTACCGATACCGAACCGACATATTCGGGATCGGTATTGGTTTTTTCCTATTTTCGGTTTCGGTATTTTCAGAATCGGTATCGGTACGGTACCGATCCCGTCCCGAGCCCATCCCTAATTAAAACAATGTTTTGCAATGACTCACAAAACTGAATCCACTGCACTTGCACCTCAGCAGAATAAATATTTCCTAACCAATCCTCAGCGACAACCACTTTATTGTTAGACTATAAGGAGTGGTGGGGAAAGAGAGGGATGAAGCGTCATGTGACATTTGTGGAACCCATGTGGAGGGGGGGGGGGGATTGTGGGAAGTGGAAGGGGGGGAGTGACACGTGGCACTAGATTGATCTTTTTATATTTTTAATAAACTAAAAAAAACACAATTTTAATACAAAAACATAATTAAAAATCCTAATAATTAATATTAAAAATCCTAAAATAATTAAAAAATCTAAAAAATAAAAACCATAAAAAAAAAACTACATATTATATTTTGCCATAAGTTCGCGCTAACTCTTGACCACTTAGATGATCGGTATTCATGGCGATAAATTTCATATCTTCGCGCTTTTCTCGCTGTTCTTTCATAGTCAATTTTTTTTCAAAGGCTTCGCGAATGTTTTTTTCTCCCTGAGCATTTTTTCTTGAATCGTATTGAAATGAACGATGTTGGCATTT
Source organism: Ambrosia x helenae (assembly GCA_030844895.1). Taxonomy (NCBI): domain Eukaryota; kingdom Viridiplantae; phylum Streptophyta; class Magnoliopsida; order Asterales; family Asteraceae; genus Ambrosia; species Ambrosia x helenae. Next base: position 39,692 of record JAUTDX010007188.1, on the reverse strand, counting down.
AAATCGGCCAAGTTAGTGTTGTAAGCACCTTTGCTTGATCCAGAACCCGAACCCGAAGCAGGTAATTTTTGCGACCTCTTTTTTGACTTCTCTCGACCGGGTGGGCGACTCAATTCCTCATCGAAGTCGTCATCATCCAAGTTAATGGCGTCCACGTTTTCAGGATCAATTGAACGGTTATGAGACAAATTTGTTTTCGTCCTTTTTGAGGAGTTGGTTGCAGTGGGGACGTGCGCCCATTTTGAATGGTTTTTCGCGACTTCCCAACAATGAAGAAACTTGAAGTCGACCCCGGTTTCGTTACGATACGCTACTAGCGTGTTGGTGAGGTAGTCGCCGTCTGTTTCACCGCTTCTTGGATTGTTTCTTGCGTAATAATAACGTGGCTGAAACGCATTCATTGCCTTGTTTATCTCGGTCCACTTGGACGAGATACTATCGTTTGCTCGATGAACTCTCGTTCCATCAACATATGGAAGGCATTGTTTATGTCGATCCAAAAGTCGTTTTTGTGGCGACTAGTTCCTAAAAAAAACATTAGAAATATTAGAAAAAAATGTATTATAAATATTAGAAAAAAAAAAGTATTAGAAATATTAGAAAAAAAAAGTATCATGTTTAAAAAATTATTAGAAATACCTTGGTCTTTTTCCGACTCGCTTATTCAGGTTTTCGTTAACGCAAGCTCTTCAGCGGGTGTCCACTTAATCGCTTGGCGGTTAGCGGCGGTTAATGCTTTCTCCGCCGGCGTCTTCTTCTTGTGACTTCTTTTTAGAGCGGGTTTTTTTTACCCAAAGATGATCCCTCAACATTTTGTTGTTGTGTTTCGGGTACGGTTTCTTGTTGCGTTAAATGAAGTGACAGTTGTGAAGAAACGAGAGAATCATTGAATGGGAAATTAGGATAAATTTGCCCATTAATGTAACCCGCATAACCCGCGTAGTCGGGACAGGGTGAAGGAATGGGTGGACGGTTTGGGATCGGACAAACCGGTGGTGTATTCGGGTTTGAGACAAAGTTGTATGGGTCGTTCAGGTCAAAGCCTCGGTTGTATGGGTTCATTTTTTTTTTAAAAAAGTAGGATAAGTAGTATGAAAATATATGAAGAATTGTAAAAAAAATTTATAAAGAAGTGTATAAGAAAGGTGAAAAAATGAGATAAAGCGGGTGTTTTGTAGTGAGAATGGGGTAATTTATAAAATAAAAAAAAAATTGACCGTTTGTTTTGCAACGGTAATAAAGATTTAAATTATTATCTTTTTTTTTCAACGGTCAAAAAGCAAGCCCCCAATCAAATGAGGCCACGTGTCACCCAAGCCCCCCCCCAACCCCACCCACGCCCGTCCTCTCTCCCCCCCTCCACGCCGACTGGTGGCGGTATTTCCCCCTTCCCGCCCCCACTCCAGATGGTCTTAACAATTTTAATCCGCTCCGACACAAAACAGGTCCACTTTATTGACTCACAAAACAGTCTAGACCTTTTGATTATAGTATTAGGGTACTCTCATTCATCGTCTCTATCTATATAATTTAATTAAAAATATTTTTTTCTCTCCAAGTTTTGTTTATTTTCCAAAACATCTCATTCATCCCATTCCATTCTCTATATTTATATTTATTATTTATTTTTATATTTATCTTACTAACAAACAGCTATTTTATTGGTTTTTTTTTTCTTTTTTAAGCGTTCACAATAAATTTAGAGAGTAATGTATAGTAAGATATCAAATATAAAGGGTTGTGTTACGTACTCTATAATTACTAGTAGGGTGCTTGCGCGATGCAGCGGAAAATACAACACTTAGGTTGGCGATTGAGGGGTGCATAGGATGATTCAGTTTGAACTTGAGCAATAACTCTACGCTTTGATGCAGTCGTGCCTCTTTTAAAATGAATATTGTTATTTCATAGTAAGACAAGAGTCAAGTTGCATAAAAGGAATAACGTTGAACCATTTAGTTTACCAATACAATAGTCTACTACAAATTGTGCCATATTTTCATTGTATATATATGCCATATCTACCTTTCAATATGATAATATAAAAGCAAAGCAGTCGTTTTTTGTTGATGATGTTTATCGAAATACTACGATTAGTTACTCAGCCTATTATTTATCGTAAAAGAAGTTGTGGTTTTGTTCCAGCTATAACAATTTTCAAGGCTTGTGCTTGTGGTTACGCTTTTTTTATGTGATGCACATATTCATACTGGTAAATCATGTATCAATATAATGCAACTAATTCGGGTTAAATGTGTAGCGAATTAGTTTTGAATAATAAAAAACCAAAATTATGTAACTGCAGAGAACAATAAAAAGGAGAAAAGTACTATGAATATAACTTCAAAATATGTGTTAAATATATCAACAATAAGCCATATTTTGAATTTCATGATAAAAATAATTAGTACAATGCCTAATGACCGCAAATAAAATGAAAGTAAGAGGACGTACTTGATATAACTTACAAAAACTGAACTCCCGTATATAAAAATTTTGTAACTACGAGAATGATTATTTACTAAAAGATTATTGAAAAGAAACCAAGACTTAGAATTTCAAAAGCACTTGATGAATATAGAGAAAAATACATTCAGTCCATCAATTTAAAATTACCTGGCAATAGCGTAATTGACAAAGTAGAAAACACTAATATATAATCAACTCATAATTGTCTAAATAAAACCAACATTTAAAACCCTAATCAAACCACTCAATCTAACAATCAAAATAAGTTAAACCAATATAAGAATTCTTTTCAAAACTCACCTAAAATGGAGATGTAAGAATAACACTTATAACATGATCGGCTCCTTTCCACTTCTAACTTGCACAAACAACATATGAAAGAGTTGATGTTAAGTGAAATGGTGAATTTCATTTACTAATATAGTAATGATAGGAGTTTCAATTTCAATCAATTGGATGCGATATATGCTATAGTTCTAATGACGATATGGAAGCTATGGCTTAGGAGGAATGCAATAGTGTTCAGAAGCGAAACTAGAGGAGTACCGGTTATGATTGAGGAGATTAAAATCGATACTTTCTGGTGGATGTCAAAACGTGCGAAAAGAATGGAAGTGGAAAAAGCGACTTGGTGGAATTTCTCCCTATTTGATAATGGGTGAAGGATAACATAATGGTTTGAGTCATAGTGGGCGAGTTTGGCTTTGATAGATCACTCTTTGTAATTTTCTTTAGATCGGCCTAGGTAACCACTGGCTATATGGGCCTGGGCGGTAATGTATTGTACTCTTTTGGTGAAATGAGAATTCCGTTTGTTTGTTCAAAAAAAAAATTGGATTTATGGCATATTGATTGAAATAAGACCTTTGGTGTGCTTTGGTGGTTTTATGTGTTAAGCACCTTAAAATTAAGTTTGATAATTAGATCAATTTAATAATACTTAGTTAAATTACTATTTTATCCTTTACTACCTTCATTAGGGGTATTGTACCATATGCATTTTATGTTGTAATTTCTTAAATTTTGATGGAATCCCTCCTTCATTCTTTATAATATAGTATAGATATAGATAGATAGAGAGAAAATGGAGAATAAAATGTAGATGTGTTTTAGCACATTTTTATATAATTTATAGATAGAGAGAGCAAAATAGAGAAGAAGATGTGAGCTATCTTAATTCAATAATCAAAATTAACGTGATGGCAATTTTTTGAATGACTACCTAGCTCGATCGGTTGATGGATATCGTAATGAAGAGTTTGAACGGATTTCACCCTGGTTCGACTCTAAGCAGGCAGTGGCGAAGGTTGACCCGATGGTTCGGGGGGTCGGAAGTCACTAGATTCGGGGGGTCGAAACCCTATATTTCCAAAATTTTCTATACGAATACTATATAATCGGAACTTCTGCGCGAAAATTCGGGGGTCGGTCGCCCCCTCCCGCCCCAACAATGTTGCGCCCCTGCAAGCAGGGACGAGGGTTTTCCCATTCAACGGGTTTCTCGCGCATCTGGGGTGGTCCGGTTGCCGGACATATCCCGGTCTGAAGAATTTGGCTAGTACCCGGGCTTGAAGAGACGGTTTAGTTGGCCATTCAAAAAAAACATTTTTAATTGAATAATATTTCCACTAATTTTTTAAACTCCAAATAACTAATATATAATTATATACTTCATTCAGTCATTTTTTTTTCTAAAAAAAAACATACCATAAAATCAAGCGTATTACCTTTTAATACTAGTACAAAACTGTATGTGCTTAATGAATCGACACAGTGAAAATGTGTGTCAAGTCTGAATTAATATTTTAATTACCAAAACCACATTATAGTTATCTCACTTTACGTGCCAAACATATGGGTACCTATATGGGACTCACACATTATACCCACGTGTGTACACATGTCGTCCACTTGTTGCTTTCTATGCTTATGAAATGAAATCCACTTTGAAACAAGCTATATATTGTTCTAAGTTTTATACATATATCGTAGCTATAGATTTGTACAAGCAAATCATGGTTTGTGCAAGTGAAAATATACATAAGAGTGTAACTGTTATATTGATTGTTAATATGCAAGTTAAAAATATAAAAAAGAAATAAAATAAAATATTATATTAAAGTAGGGTTGAAACAAAATAAGTTGCAAGTTGCAAAGTATAAACAAACCTTGTTCCAATAATGGAGGGAGTAAAATATCAATGGTGTAAATTAACCCAAAATAATCAATATCCAACTCTTTCTTCAACCCAATCACTTTACAATTGCAATCAATCCAGTCCGTCTACTCAACTATTATTATTATTATTATTTGTTATTATTATTTCATCCTCAGGTCATCATCTCATCTCATCTCCTCTTTTGTTTCTTTATTATTACCTAAGCTTAGTTTAGTTTCATTAATTAGGGCTTCAATTGATAACTATGGCCTTCTATTAGTTTAAGGATAGAATTGATTAAAAAGTTGAAATTTTTAGGGTTTTGATTTGATTGACTGTGTGATTTAAGTGGGTATTGTTTGTTTGCAATGGGGGATGAGACACCACAGAATGTTATGAATCTTGACCTTAATTTGGGACCTGTTGAGACTGACACTGAGCCAGGGGATTTGAATTTGGATAATTGGTTAGATGGGCCTGTAGGTGACCCGGTTGGGCCTCGGACCGTGGTCAGGCGCAGACGGTGGCGGTCCGTGTGGAGGCCTGTCCCTGGTGAGGGAAGTGTGGCGGCTGATGACGGAGGACTGCCTCCGGAGATGACTAAAACGTGTGATAATGGTATCGCGCAACAAGAGAACGGGTTAGTGGACGAGAAGGACCATGTGGTGAAGAGTAACGAAAGTGAAGGCGGTTTTTTCGATTGTAATATCTGTTTGGATATGGCTAGTGACCCGGTTGTGACTTGTTGTGGACATTTGTTCTGTTGGCCGTGTCTTTATCGTTGGTTACATGTTCACTCTGATGTAAAGGAATGCCCGATTTGCAAAGGGGAAATGACTATGAAGACGGTAACTCCTATCTATGGGCGTGGAAACCCGACCCGTGTAGTTGAGGAGGATTCGAGTCTGAAGATACCTAACAGACCTCAAGCGAAGAGAGTCGAGAGCTTTAGACAAACTATTCAAAGAAACGTCTTTACAATGCCGATGGAGGAAATGATCCGTAGGCTCGGGAGTAGATTTGATCTGACCCGAGATTTGTTTCAGGGTCATTCGTTTCTTTCTGAAAACAGCTCATTGTTAAATCGCTATTTAGCTTCTAGAAGATTAAGAACAGATCAAGATCAAAATCCCACATTGGTTGAGCCATTTCATAGTAATCAAGAACAGGCTCCATCAATGGACGATCGAGATTCTGTGTCAAGTATTGCAGCTGTTATACAGTCTGAGAGCCAAACAGTAGATACTGCAGTTGAAATCGATTCACGGGTATCATTATCTACTTCTTCTTCTAGAAGAAGAAGCGAATCATCATCAAGGGTATCGGATGTTGACAGTGGAGATTCTCGTGCTTCAAGAAGGCGGCGTTTGGGCTGAAAAACAAGCGTTTCATTGACCATTGGAGTTTTTGTGCAAACCAGATTCACTCTAGTGAGTTATTAGTCTAACTATGTTTGATATGTCGTTAAATGTGTTTCTTTTAACAGTTTTGGCCCGTTTATGGTGATAAGGACATGGTTGTTTGTAACTTGTAAGCGGGCGGGTTTTTGTAAATAATTTCTTTAGCTTTTTCATCATAATATGTGGTTCTTGACTTCTTGTGGTTGAATAAGTTCTGATCTTGCTTCATAAATGTGAGGAAGTTGCAATTTGCCCATATTCACTGTATATACACATGAATGTTATCCTTTTGTGTTTCTGAACATCAATGGAACAAGTCCAATGGACCTTTAGTAAGTGGCATGCTGATGGGCTCTGTTGAAATGTATAAGATTGTGTGTTGTGGTGTGCGAGCGAGTGGGTGCGACCACCTCCAAACCATCGCTCCGGCAATCGCTCGCGTGGGGATGTTGTGCGAACGGTGACTTGCTCACGCGGGCCTTAGCGTGGGGCTGTTGCCTGTTGTGGTGACGTGGCTCGCGAATGGCTCGCGCCGAGCTGTTCGCGTGTCCACAACGGACAGCCTAACTATATATTATATACGCTTTTTAACGCTAAACTTAAAGTTCCAAGAAGGTGTCTAACTCTAATAACTAGCGAAATTTCCCTTGCGTTGTGACGGGCATTTTTGTTCGATACAGTCTCGGTCTAATTTTATTGATGCCAAACAACTTAAGCCGTAACGGTATTCATGTATTTTTCGTTTAATAAAAATGGATATCACATATTAAATTGTTCAATAAGAAACTACATATGCTAACTTTGTGTTCTCTTTTCAAGCTAATAGACTTTTCTTTTGTTTACCGATCTTACTTTTCTTTTGTTTACCGATCTTGCTTTTCGCTACAGTTGCTTATATAACTGCTGCCAAGTCGGGTCGTAAGGTTTACCTTAGATTACATCTAAGCGTCACACGCAAGTCAAAAGAATTACTCTGTTGGATTTGGCTATGCTTTTATGTTGACATACGCCCTTGTTTGAAAAAAAAAATAAAAAAAAATTGGATGTGCTCACTTAGTCACTTGTGGTCCACAAATTATACGCCCCAAAAAATGCCAACACTTACCTTTCGTAACTAATCATTATTGTAAATTTTGTATGGTTTATATTACAAACCGGACACCAAAAACCACAAATAGGCCGCTACATGGTTTAAAGCCTGTAATGACTTCTTACACTCCTTAACAACACCTTAATGTATGAACCACCTTAGTCTACACTCGTACATAAACCAAACTAACACCCTTACCCCAATTGATTCTTCAACCTTAACTTCGCAGACTACAGACTTTTTACCTCTTAAAAACCAAACAACACCTTAGTGTCTAAGGTAAACCTTACCTATCTTACTATGGGCTCCATACGGTGTCACATACAACTTTTCATTTGAGCTTCTTAAATGACTCCAAAACACTAAAAAGTCATCCCAACTTCGAAATTGATGATCCAAAACGCAAAACTTAGTTCGTAAACATCCTTAAAAACAAATTTGAAGTTCTTAACTTGTTTAGTTAACATATGAACTCAAACTTACCAATCGATATGTATTCCATGTTTTATGTCTAACTTAAAAAAAAGACGACGAATTAATTTCTTGATTCAAAACCCTTCTAGATCCAAACATAGTGTTGCCATGATTTGTAACTCCATAAAACAAAACAAAACATATCATAATATTCGTGAATTTTGTATAAGTGTTAAATCTCTAACCAAATACATGTTTAAATACACGCATGGGTTAGAATAGGCTTTGAGCTATGATTTTTTTTTTTTTGTTTCTTAACTTCTTTGCTTTCATACAAGGATGTTGACTTTTTATGTCATTGAAAACACGGGACCTAACCTAAGACCTTGACCCATGCTTTTAATTTGAATAGTGACGTTCTCGTTTTTCCACCGTCTCTTAAAATGTTGATTCTTGGCCGTTGATCTTATAATTCTTCAAATATCTATAATCTATAATCTATAAAATATAATAAAACAAAATACTTTTGTCCACGTGTCCTTCACTTAATCCATCTCTTTGTAAATTTCCCACCTAATTTTTTTGGCCACGTGGCACTCATCTTTTCCCACTTTGTAACCTTTTCCATCACCCTAATTTCTTATCGCCGTCCACTCTATTTTTCCCCAGCACCCTATTTTTTTCTTACACAAATTACTTTACATGGGTATGAAAGATCCCTAAGATTGAATCTGTAAGTGATTCTAGAGACCAATCGTTAGTTGTTTTCTTATTGGTTCTAGGTAAGAAATCCGATTTTTCAAAGACATATAAAATAAAATCTAATTAAACAAACGGGTTTCAATCTTTGTTGTTTTTTTAATCAATTTCTTTGATTAAAAGTAACGGGTTTCAATCGTTAGCTTTTTTCATCTCCCTTCCGATATTTCTTTGGTTTCTATTAATGAAGTTTCAATCTTTGTTTTATAGATCATCAATACTATCCTCTTCGTATGCGGCTTCAACGGATCACTAAAGATCTCATGTTAATCGATTTGTAAGTTACTATTGTTGCTTCATTTGTGTTTATTCATTCCGATTATGATGTGTTTAGTGGTTTCAAGGAAAAAAAGTAAGAAATATGTATGGCTGCAGAAACAGGGAAAAGGGTGAGCTTTTTATGATTAGGATTTTATAAATATCATTGCTTGCTTTGGTGGTGCTTGAGTTTTATTGTTATATACATTAGGAACATTATCTTTGTATGTTGATCTTGATAATGTTAGGGCTGTCGACGAAGGGATCGTTGAATCACTTTTGGAAGTTGAATTAAATATTCATATATGTTGTCTTTCAGGGTTCTCAAAAAAAAATTGTGATTTTTCTTCACGAAGTTTTGATTTTTTTTTGTTGATGTTATTATGCTCTTGGTTCTTTGATAATGCAAAATGCTTTAAGGGTGATCAAATATTTTTGTTGTTGAGGTTTTTTGTCAGTAGTTGTGTTTATACTTATAGGTTTTGTGTTAGGGTTTGTTTTAGTCAAATCTGTTTGGTGATTGTAGACAATGTCAGGCATTGGGTTCCATATGGTTGTTTGGTTGGGTTGGGTTGTTTGGTTGGGTTGGATTGTTTTCTATAAATTTCAAGATAGTTAATGTTTTATGTGATCGCCTATTTTTGTACTGGTTGCAACTTGATACTATGAGTTGAATATTACTTTATTATTTTGTGGTTTGAAGCTTTGTCGTAAAATGATTCTAAAATAGACTTAAAAGTGGAAACTAAAAACTATGAACACATGGATTTGACGAAATCAAGTTATGAGACAATTTTCATTACTTTTGAATATGCTTTTTCAATTTTGTGAATTTTAATATTTGGCCTTCCTTTCCTTTTTGCTTCAGTTTTGTGCCTTGACCCATTTGACCCCTTGAGATAAAATAACCAAAAGACCAATTTTTAGGTAAATAAGTCCAGGTAAGGTCAGCTATGTTTCCATCTTACATTCCCTAATATCTATAGTTCTTTGTTTAATTTTATTGAATTTGTTGTTCTTGAATTGGGTATATTAATTTTCTTTTCCATAATAAAGAACTTCTGGTGCTCGCTTTGGGTTTCAGTTTCTATCTTTGAAACTAATGGTTGTACGTATGGCTGCTTATAAATTAATTGGTATTCAAGTTAAGTTATATATTTGAAGAGGCCTTCCAGCAACTGTTGGCAACCTCATTTAAAGAAAACTTCTATTTCCATTATTGTCATATGATGGTTCATTCTGCAGAATGGTGGTGTTTCATTGTAACAAAAAGGTAGTTGTTTTGTATTCAGTTAACAGTTATGCTTTGGGTAAAAGTATTATAAATCCACTTATAATATTGGTTTCATGAATCAGATGGGGACATCTTTTCCATCCGGCAAATAGCTTTCTTGCTTTTATTATTTCTCTGGTTATCGTTCTTTAGAATCCAGGTAAAACTTCGACACTAACACTCTGATTCCTCGGATCTTCGATAAACAGGGCTAGGGGCAATGTCAAAGCCTTCAGAAGTATTACATCACACATTCACACCAAAATTGATATAGGCACCCAATTAGTTGAGAACATAGCCTTGAAAGAGTCAAACATGACATGGTTTATCATTGATATAGAATTTGGATGGTCGCATGTATAGAATATTAGTTGCTAATAATCACTTTTTTTAAAGTATTCCTTAACTTAAGATTCTGATGTGTGGCTGATATATGGAATATTAATTTCACCAATGTAAGACAGTTACTCTACCTTTCATACATACATTATTTAGGTGTCACATTTCTAACATAAAGCAATTGGTAATTGTTTAGGGTCTTTTTGTATATATCCATAATAAACAGATTGTTTGCTAACACTTGATATCTATTATTCCCTCAAACTATTTTTTTTATAAATGAACTTATACTTATATAGACTTATACATAAATGGTCAAACATGATTGTTTTGTGCTTGTAATTTGTAACTCATAAATTTTAATTGCAGGTGCCAATTTTCATTAACGTTGTAGTTTATAAGAAAGGAATAAGGTTTTTCTCCTTAATCTCTATACAAACATGAGATTTGAGAGTTTCCTCTTAACATGTAAGTTACACCATATTATGAAGCACAAGGTTATAACTCACAGAATAACTCTTGCAGCAGGAAAAAGCATCACCTCAAATTTTCAAGACTCTTGCAGCACGAAAAAGCATCACCTCAAATTTTCAAGACGCAACTATTAGTGTGAGGTTCATTTTCTTTTATGAAGAAACTACTCTGTTGTTGTCCATAAGTACTTTGGAAATGTAAGGACGTACATATTTTAAGAAAATTATTCTAAGTAGTATTACTATATTGTTGTAATAATTTCAGTCATGGAAAGTTTGTTAAAACTTTTATAAATTTAGTTGTTTTTATCATCTAACATCGATGTAACACATGAGATTCTAACATATTACTAATATTAGAGAAAGATTGAAAACTTACAAATTGGACAACAAATGTAGTACACAGGTACTTGTGATTTGCTTATTTGTTTGTGAATTGATTGTATTTTAATTTTTTACAAATTTGATGCAACCTTTCTATCATTTAGAAATATCATTTACAACTTATTGTTTATATATTAATATATTATAGATTGTATAAATATTATTTACAACTTCTCATTTACACATTTAACTTTGTGTAACCCGTGTATCACACGGGTACTTAAACTAGTTCGTTATATAAATTGTTGTATAATGCCATTTTCAGTGCAGTGGTAGAGGCATTGGTGGATAATGATAGAAGACCTAGGGAATCATGAGTTTGATTCTTGAGCCAGACGAGTTTAGTGGTGTTTTTCACCGTCGTGTCTACATGCGGGTGAGTTACCGGGTTTTCCTCGGAATTGGTGTTTGACAACTCGGGTTACTCTCAAAGTACTCGATTTGTCTGGTGAATGCCCCGAGAGTGCTTGGTTTTGATTTGTTAGCTGTTAAAAAAAAGGTTCAAGTATTAAATTTATGTCATCATTGACACATGCTATTGTAATATCAATACACCCTTGTAGGGGTGTGACATCATATTCTGAGGTATGTGACAACCTCCTATTGGTATGTGATGTGGACCAGGGTGTATGAATCTTAAATAAAGGGTGTATGAATCCTAATTACCTATCAATTACTCGTGTATTTAAAGTCTTAATTGCATTAAAGATTAAGTTGATATATTTAAAGTCTTAATTGTATTAAAGATTAAGTTGATAAATAAATTGGAAAGAATACATGAATGTGGTGGGGAGCATGTGGTGAGGCTTAGGTGTACGTTCAGAAAGTTGTGGTGTTGCTTTTCGTGGGTGATGCTTCTTGTCGCTGCCCGAGACCCCACTATTCACCGGATCACCGACGCTACTTTCTTTTTACCATTTTATAACCTTACCTTAGATTTAATCTAAAATACGACGACTACAATAAATCTATAAAAGTACATTTTTTTGTAAGTTAAAAAATTTAAGTTCTTACCTTGCTATTAAAATTTATAAGTTTGATTATAGTTAAGTCCATAAATGTATACACTTTTAAAGTTTTAAATAAAACAAGTAATAAATACGGTGTACACTTTTTAAAGTTTTTAATAAAACAAGTACTAAATACGGTTTTAAGATGCGAAAAAACTTAAATATGTCTATCAAAAAAAAAATTAATTAGATATTTTATGCCCTCCAGCCCAGCTGGGGAGAGGTGGGAGGGTTTACCTCTTCGGAGGGTTCCCGTCCGGGCTTGGTCTTGAGTTCGAATCCTGCACACCACGAAAAAAATTCTCTGTAACGGTTTGAGATAACTTCAAAGTAGAGTAGTTGGAGGTTTATGATTCCCGTTGAAAAGCTTGAGTTCCGCCACTATATACACAACATCGAAGTGAAAAGCCTTTGTCAAATGGTGTAGAAATAAAAATGCATTGTTGTAATTTGGTTGTATATAGTAGTATGAAAGTATTTATGAAAGCCAAAAGATGGTTGAAAACACAAAACTAACGTGATGGAATGTTAATGTCCATGGTGTGGGGCTTGTTGTTGAATTAGAGGCCCTAGAAGAAAACGTACGTCGGCATTGAATACACAATTTTCTGATTTTAAAGAAAATAAAGTTCAATTTAAAAGAATAATTAAAGGGTTTCTCTATTTAAAAAAAAAAAAAGCATACACAATTAGCTTTGTAAACCAGATTTAATAGTTTGACCACACAGATTTAGTAAAGGACACGATTGAACACCCCATGTGAAGATACAAATTTGTGGAATCGCACTCTTATCAGATACTCAATGACAAAACAATTAATTTCAAAATATTATTTCTCAGATTATTATTTAAAAACTATACATAATATTAATAACACACCCATTATTTTATTTTGGTGATTATTAACAACAGATTAATATTTAAATAAATGATCCATTTTGAACAACCATCTATTCAACTTATAATCACCAAAGCTTTCTTCTCTTTACACATATAAACAACAACCTCCAAAATAAAACCTAAGGAAATGATTATATTCTTATTTGTATTCTATATTCCTATTTTTTTTTTTTTCCAAAAAAATTTAAAAAACATAAAAGGTATCATGCGTAATTCACATCTTCTGTTGACTTTGGTATTGTTTGACCAAAAGTTCAGCATATAGAATTTCATTCCAAGCATCAGGAACCCCTGGCAGGCACCAATGGCTGCAATCTTGATAATGTAATGGTGATTTTTGTTCCTCCGCCGTGTAATGTTGTTTCGGTAGATCGAAGGATGGCCATCTTTGCGAAAATCAGTTAATCTTGTGACATTAAGATATGTCACCCCGGTTTTCATTCCTTTCAAAACTTTCTCCAAAGCTACCATTTTGTCGAGGTAAGGAGTAAGGTACGTCGTGTTCTTGATGGGCTCGGTTTCATGGTCACATGCTCCGCCAGAGTTCCACTGTCCTCCGCTGTCCAAAGAGAAAAGGATGAAACCTTGAATATTCGCATAGTTAAGGTCGAAAATAACAGGTGTAGTTGGTGTGTTGATATAACAAGAACGATTTTTTGGCATTTTGTTGTTGTAACTTTAGATTTTGATCCAAAACTCATGTTTTAATGATTATTGTAATGATGATTTTGGTTTATTTGAAAACTAAACTTTGATACAAAGGTGAGATAAGGGTCTTAGGATTAACTATCCAAACAATAATCTATTTCCTAAAAATAACTTTGGTTTATTTGAAAACTGAACTTTCAATCCTAATTAGATCATAAGACGTGTATCCTAACACACGCTCATGAGACATTTTGCGATTTTCTAAGACGTTTTAGTAAAAATAGTACGTTTTAGAAAGGGTTATGTAAATGTAGTATTTTTTTTGTAGGTGGATCCGTTATCTATAACTGTGTGAATTCACAGTTATAGACAGCAAATCCACCGCGAGACAAAAAAAAGTACCTTTGAATCCTTCTTCAAAATAGGCTACTTTTATAAACATAATTCTTTTCTTGAAGTGTATGGATCAAGCAAACAGCCTCTTTGCATACAAAATATAATTATTAAGGAAATGTTCTTTTACCTGAAATGGGATGCAGAATAACCTCTAAAAAAGACTGAAGTTTTTGTAGGGTTTATATTAGCATCAACCCATTTTCCCCATGTTGTCATCGCCTTACGGAACGCCTCTAAAACATTGAGCTCTTTGTAAACATGGCTACCTTCTTGATAATAATCTTGCCTGCAAATTTCACAACAATCATTGAGTCATTTAAATAAAATGTTATTTTTTACTTTCTTTTATAGAAATGTATCAAGAACTCAAGGTTACCCTTTCGCAGTCTTGTCGTGAGTCCACCAATGCCCGGTGTTGAAGACAACGACGTCTGCAGTTTTGTACTGATTGGCATAGCTACTGATCAAATCAAGTCGAAGGGTCTCCTTTTTCGTTCCATTTTTGTCTTTAATTTCCCATTCTTGAACCAAGAATGGCGCCACAAAGAACTCTACCGTGCAATTATAATCCTACAAATTCATACCAAAACTTCAAAACTAAGCAACTCTAAACAATCTAACGAAAGACGCATTTCAAACAGTCAAGATAACCAATCGAGTAGCGCGAAAAGCGACTAATATACCTGAAAAACAAAAGCATAAGAAGCTTCTGATCTGAAATGGTGCCTGCCTGAGGCTTCATACACCTTTGTCTTATCTTTAACAGAGTTTCTTAAGATGCAAATCAATGATTCCCACATATTTCGATTCAATGAATCGCCAACGAAAACCAATCGCTTTCCTTTCAATAAATTCAACATCTTGCTTCCATCCAACCTATATATGTTACAAACAAGTTAAACAAACATTCAAGAATTAGATCAAGCAAACAATTTTCCTGACTTTTTACTAGTCAAATAATCAACCCCATGAACATTAAATACAATCAATTATGTACAAACAAATTAATAAAAAAAATCTACAATTTTATAAACTAATCGCAGCGCTTGTTGCCCCCTTTCCTACCATCTAAATGTAACTTGTTTTGTTCATGGAATAAAATCCTTTAACATAATAATAATAATAATAATAATAATAATAATAATAATAATAATAATAATAATAATAATAATTTGTGAATAAAATGTTGCATACCTTGGTAAAGCACAACCTTTAGGCTTCCACTTATACTTCTGAAACCCTAAATCAGGCCTACCATTCTTGAAACAATTAAACTGTTCATCAATCAATGAACAAGAACCAGGTGCATACAAAGGATATGTTTCATCCATCACCCATTCTCCATCAAACAAATCACAATTAACCAAATACTCTATCCCCTGTTTCATCCCATTATTATTATTATTATTAGTAATATTATTATTATTATTCCCCTGTTTCTTTTCTTCAATTCCTTTACTGGACCCACTTCCTGTTCCGTTCACCAAAGATGTCGGCACTATTTTCTTGGCCTCTTTCACCTTATTTTCAGTAGCATTATTTGTTACTGTAATATTCGACTCTGTTTCTATGATGGGTACTTCTTTTTTCGTCTGATTCACTAATTGAGTAGATGGAGACCCAATTATGGTCTGGTTTGAATTAGTTATGGTTTGGTTCGACCCAGTTACGGTTTGGGTCGACCCGATTGGTGAATCTTGGATCACATTTGTGGGGTCAAGATTCAGGGGATGAGATCCGGAACCAGAGGAAATATTATTATTTGATTCCGTGGAATTAGGAGGGAAGAAGTAAGAGTAAATTGAAGAGAATTGTGATCCAGTATCAGTTGTACTATTGGCTTTGATACTTGTACTACTTGTGGTTGCGGCAGTGAAGATGTTTGTGAACCAAGGAGAAGAAGGATCAGATGAAGGATTAAATGCTAAGAAAAAAGTAACAGCGACGAAAATAGCGACGAATCCGTAAACAAAAGCTCTGGTGGTTTTGGGTCGGAAAGAAAAAAGGGTCTTTAGTTTAGAGTCTGGAAACAGAGTTCTTCCATTGATGGGTATGTATTTAGTTGAATCCGCCATTAAAAGGAAGTGTAGTTTAACAATACCCAGATGAAGAAGACTTTGATTTCCACACTCAGTGAACACTCTGTGTGTGTGTGTGAGAGAGAGAGAGAGAGAGAGAGAGAGAGAGAGAGAGAGTATTGTTTTTGTTTAGAGAGAGAGAAAAGGTGGAAGGAGAAGAAGGTGTTATGGAATGTGAAGAGGTTTTTGTATTTTAAATGAATTTGAATGAAAGAAGTGGTAAATAAATGTAAATGAATAGATTTGAAAAATATATCGGTTGATCCTGGTTTTGTGCAAGGTGAAGATGATTTAGTAAAAACTGAAGACAAGTTAACATGAATTAACTATTTGAATGTTTCTTTCATCAAAAAATAAATAAATAAATATTTAAACTGGTATTAATGATAGTATTAATTGGGGAATATTTCATAGAATAGTAACCAAGTTTCAAAAGTGTTCCAATTAGGTCACTCATCCTTTTTTTGGCCCAATTAAATGACTAAACATTCAAATCGAGTCTTGTAAAATTTTGTATGTGTCAAGAATGACATGGAGGAGAAGATGTCGGAGTCAGGATTTTAAATATATGTAGATGTATTAAAAACAGAAAATAACATGTTAATTATATTAAAAAATTAAAAAAAATATGCTAAATCCACATCATCACTTAACGTCGGCATTAATAGATAGGAAAAAAATAAACAAAAAGCCACATTACCATAGTTACCTACAAAATAGATGAAAAAACCTCTAATTTACATACTAAGTGAATGTTGAGTGACCTAATTGAGACAAAAAAAATTGTTGAGTGACCCAATTGAAACACTTTTGAAACTTGGTTACTATTTTACAAAGTTACCCCTATTAATTGCCATAACTCTAACCAAACTAGTTTAGGTTCAAATATTATTACATTTTATTTCACGTCAAATTTCTTGCTATTATGAGACATGAATTCAAGACTCTACACTTCAAGTGTATTAGAAGGTTTTGCTCTGTAACTGGACCACGAATCTCAATGGTTAAGAATTCTATGTATGGATACAAAACTAATTTTAAATGAAAAAATATTAAAATTCAATAAACAGTGTCAATTGCTGAGCTCGAGCCAAGGTTGGCTTATTCGTTTCCCTTGTTTAATAGGTTATATAACCACATAATTTCCCGTATTTATTGTTTCAATTATACGTGGTCAGCATGTGAGATTTAAGGATAAATATTGTCGAGATTGCTCATAATTGGGTTTCGCCTTAGGGCTGGGAATTTTGTATACAAACACGATTACCTGACACGAACTTGAATGATCTTAACAAGTACAGATATGGCCTTAACAGGTGTCGTGTCCTAAATAGGTAAACACGAATTTACCTGTTAATTTTTGTGCCTTAATAGGTAACATATCTATTTACCTCCAGGTACCTCTTAATACCTGTTTAGAATTTATTTAAACATAATAATATATTTAAAAAGATTTTCATTTCTTTTTTAGCCCTCATATCCACGTTTTCACACTTTACCCAAACCCTTTAACTCTAAATCCCTTTTCACTCGGCTTGGGGTCATATGCTATGTAGCCGATTTGTCTACACCGCCGCCGCCGATGCGGCTTGGGCTTTAGGCTTGGATTCTCGGCTACATCTCGCCAAAGGTGAATGTGGGTTTGTGGGTGGGATCTATCTCATTGGTGTGTGTGTGTGATTGATGGGTATAGTAAAGTGGTGAGATTCTTGGTTTCATGCTATTTTAAACTAGTTTAATGTTGAAATAACGTGACGCAGTAAGATAAGATTGGTGTATTTAGGCTTCAAACTTAAACGTAAGGTGCCCTCCCTAAGTGTTATTATTGCGTATTTTAATCTTAATCTATGTAGTAAGGTGTGACTACAAGTCAAAAGTCCAAACCAGTAAAAGTCAAATGAGAAAGCTCAAGTCGGTGGCTCGGACACTCGGTGCATAAATAACCGTGTGGGCCAAACGTCTGATTCCGTACTTATCAATTATCATCCACTATGAAAATTATTTAATACAATTAATTTTATTGATAAAAAAGAAACAATATTAATAATTTTAAATAAATTTTAAATGAGTAATTGATGGCACATGCGAGTTCATTTATATGGGTTGGGTTATTCTACAAAGGTTACAAAAAATAAGAAGGGTGAGAAGCCACTAGAAAATGACATGTGTTCAAAGGATTAACAAGTGGGAGGGGTAATTTTGTCAAAAACATATGCACATGCAAGTCACATGCCATTTCCACCTTCATTTTTAAATGCCCGTAATTTTTTTATACGTCATCCGTTTTTAAAAAAAATTATACCATAAAATTGAGCGTCTTTTTATCTTTAATATGAGTACCATATTGCTATACTTTTGAAAAAAAATTTCAAAACCCACTTGCGTATGACACAATGGAATGTAAAACACAATGAACACCAATTAAATATAGGGTATAAAACACAATCAAGAGTCTAGTAAAACACAATGGACGACATACTAAAGACACAATGAATAGAAGACTAAAACACAATGAATACTTTTGAAAAAAAAAAGTTGAAAACCAGTTGCATAAGACACAATGGATGACATACGAAAGACACAATGAACAAAAGACTAAAATACAATGAATACTTTTGAAAAAAAAAGTTAAAAACCCAATTGTGTAAAACACAATGGACGACATAATAAAGACACAATGAACAGAAGATTAAAACACAATGAATACTTTTGGAAAAAAAGTTGAAAACCCAGTTGCGTAAGACACAATGGAGATAACGTAAAACATAATGAGTACCAATTAAATATGCAATGAACAATAGGGTATAAAAACACAATGAACAGTCTAATAAAACACAATGGACGACATATAAAAGACACAATGAACAGAAGACTAAGACACAATGAATAATAGACTTAAACACAATGAACAACATAATAAAACACAATGTACGCCTAAATACAAAACTCATTTGCGTAAAACACAATTAAAAGCATACTAAAAACACAATGGACAAAGTTAAATCATGTGTAGACTAAAAAAACATAAATAACATATTTATAAAGCACACATGCATACTATAACACAATGAACGTGCAGAAGACACAACGGAGAAAAAAAAACCCATTTAGCACGATTTTTTTTTTCAATTTTAATGTAGCAATGTGGTACTCATATTAAAGATAAAAAAACGCTCGTTAATATGGTGAAATTTTTTTGAAAAAAAAAATGTCGTATGAAAAAGTTATAGATGTTTTAAAATGATGGGGGGAAATTGACATGTGCATTGCATGTGGAGAGAGAAAGTCAACAAATGTTGTTTTACTCTTATGCCCTTTCTCTAATTTATTATTTATTTTTTTCAAACAAACTAATCTCAACCCTTCAAATATATGATCAATGGATCACAATCCTTCTCACCTTTCCTAGAAAAAGTGTCTTGTGTATTTGATCCTAGGGGAAAGATCCGGTACAAATAGCTTTTTTGGTAAGAACTGTAAGAATCAAAGGAGAGTATTTTTTTTTAATTTTTTTTTCAAAATTTTTTTTTCCCATATTGTTAAACATGTATTATAGTATTGAAAAAAAAAAAAAAAAAAAAAAAAAATTTGGTGTAGAGTAATTACGTGTAGAGTAATTACATAATTACTCTAGTGTAAACTAATGTATTTACCTTAATGACGTAATTACACTAAAAAAATTTTTTTTTTTAATTTTTTTTTTTTGTATTATTCATCTAGAAAGAATGTTTAAGCACATGGGAAAAAAAAATTCTAAAAAAAAAAAATAATTTTTTTTACCCCCTTTGATTCTCACAGTTCTTACAAAAAAACTATATGTATTTGATCTTTACTCTTTGATCCTAACCCTCATTTATATATCACATAGTTTTAATTTTTGGTTACAAATATTATTTCGTTTATAAACACATCCCTTTTTCTCAAGTAATAGGGTAATACTCATTGTGCTGAATTTGACCTACCCAAATTTCGATTATATTTATTTATGCCTTGTTCTAAAAATGCATCTGTGTATTTTACTACGTGATACAGTAAATAATCATACAACTCCCCGTGGGTATTCAAATTTGTCATAAAGAAATTTTCACGAAAGCCTGTGACAACTTTACTGGTCTTTCAACAAAAATCACATTTAATATAAACAATTTAAAAAGTTAAAAGTGTTTATGCTTTAAAAGAACGATATCATAAATGATCGTAAATGCAGTAAACTAGAATATAGTATACATTAGGTTATAATCCCCTTTGTTATATGGATTGATGACTGTAAATTGTAAAATTAATTAAAAAAAAGTTATGTTAAAGAAAATATATGTTTTTTACGATTGAAAAAAATAGAAGTAGTACAATAATAGAATACAATATAATGTAACTAGACTTTTGCCCGCGTTTACACGCGGTTCACCAACGTACAATTATTTTGAGCGGTAAGACGTAAAAAAAATATATATAGTAGAAATATTTTATTAAAATTTAAAAGAAACCAATACACATTTTATTCAAATATCACTAAATATTTCTTTATACACCACATTTTTTGTTTTAGTCTTGACCTTCCTATCAGCATCAAGTATAAGTAACTTCACATCTGCCCTGTTTTTAACTCTTGACAATGCGACATAAAAGCTGGCCATGTGAGAATACAAGGTCTCTTAAATACAATCCAACCTTCGATAGAGACTGTCCTTGGTTTTTATTGATGGTCATTGCGAAACATACGGATTTTGGGAATTGGCGCCTTTGGAAATTGACTGGAATCATGTTATCAGATGGTATTTGAGGAGTATTATCTAGTAAAAAATAAATAGTAGTGAAAAATATTTCTTACAAAATGTTAAAAGTATTTAAATAAAGCATTTAGTATTCAAATATTTTTAAAGTTTAACCGAAATATATAATTTCAAATTCTAATATTTAATATTTTAATTTTTACTTGTAATCAATTTGAGAAAGTTACAACCAAAATTATTGATTGTTATATTTTAAATATATTAGGAAATCATAATTTAAAAATAATAAATAGGTGTAATGGTTACCATTATTAACTTTAATTCAAAAGTTTATTTTTTTTAAAGATTAGTTCATTCAAAATGTGTAATTAAAAGGATAAATAATATGTGTAAATTCTTACCATTATTAAACAAAATTTGAAATTTGAAATTTTGTCTAATTCGAAATTAAATATTTTGAATTTTAATTTGAAATTTGAAATTGATAATTTGTTATTTAATTGATAACAATATTAGTTAAACTAATATTAGGATAATACAGGGCAATTAATAAGATCAATTAATGTATTAATAAAAGTTGACACAACTTATGTAGGGACTTTGAATCATATTAACTGTGTAAATAAAAGGATAATTAGTACCAATATAAGCTAAACTAATATTAGAATAATATAGCACAATTAATATTTCCAATTAATGTATTAATTGGAGAGTTGACACTACTTTGAATCTTATTAAATTTGCAATTAAAAGGATAATTAGTATGTGTAATTTGTTACCATTATTAATCAAAACTAAAAAAATTGAAATTTTGTATAATTCGAATTTAAATATTTTGAATTTAATTTAAATTTTACATTTCAAAATTCAAATTTTAACTTATTACCAATATAAATTACACTAAATTTAGAAAGTGAGTAATTTAAATGTAATAAGAAAATTTAATGAGTTCCTAATTTACGTAAGTTTCCTTTTTCATTACCATTATTAATCAAAACTAAAAAAAATTGAAATTTTGTATAATTCGAATTTAAATATTTTAAATTTAATTTAAATTTTGAATTTCAAATTTCAAATTTTAACTTACTACCAATATAAATTACACTAAATTTAGGAAGTTAGTAATTTAAATGTAATAAGGAAATTTAATGAGTTCCTAATTTACGTAAGTTTCCTTTCTCATTCTCATTTATGAAGGTAAAATTTTAAATTTAGAATGGGCGTAAATAGTTAATATATATAATTATTATTAATGTGTATTTATTATCTACAAAAAATATGTGATTTTCAAATTTAAATTTTTTTAAAAAGTCGAACAATTGTTTATATGGTAAAATCTTTGAATTTGGAATGGGCGTAAATATAGTTAATATATAATTATTTTACAAAAAATTAGGTTTTGATTAATATACAAAACATAATTTTGAAAAAATAAAGTTGGGATAATTATAAAAAAGATTTGAACAATATAGAAAAGTAACCTAGGAAATTAAACAATTAATGAACAAAATAATAAGGAGAATGAAAACTTACAACAGATTGAGTGGTGTGTCTACAACAATTGATTTTGTTTCAAGAAAGACCCATCACTTTTACGTTTAAGTCAGATTGGAAGAACGATCTAGTTTCAAAAGAAAAGGATATAGTATATTAATCTTCAAGATCTTAAAATTGGATGTATAAAACACACATAATATAACTAAATCGGAAGTTTTAAATCATACCATAAAATTATATCCATATTAAATAATATCATTCAATTCTATATCCCCATAAATCGAAAGTTTTAAATCATTCCATAAAATTAGAAGGTTGAAAATAGGAAAGATCATAGATTCTTTTGAAAAAAATTAAACCACTTTCTGATTTTGACACGATGCAATCGGGTGCACCCACATCCGAGATCCATGATCCATCCAATCACCAACCAAACTAAAGATTTTCACTAAAAAAACATTATCTCAAGCATATGAAGATCTGAATTATATTAAATCCTCAAGAACAAATAAGAACAAATGATGAAAATTCTTGAACCCTTTAAACAATCTTAGTCGAATAAGAAGTTATGAACATGAAAGAAAAAATACGTGATGAATAATTTTCATTTTATTGGATCGATTGGTGGAAATTGGATGCTTTAGTTCAAATATATCTATCTAATACCATCATGTTCAATGTTTAGCTACCTCATAATCACAATTGAAACACATAAGAATTAATTAATTATTAATTCATGCTCTTCACGAGCTGAGACCCATACCTCCCATCGCATATATTGCATTTGCTGTTGCATTGGCTGAGCATATTTATCTTGTAACAGTCGGCTTTTAATATTAGCCACCGAGAAAGAATCACCATCTTTGAATCCCCAAGCCCAGCTATCTTTCGAACTTGTCAAGCCAACCTGAGATAGAACATACATCACCTCTTGCATTTCAAAAAACATCTCAGCAATAGAAGTATTAACATCTCAGCAAAAAACATCGCATACAATAACAATAATCAATCACTAATAATAAAGCCCTAAATACATAAAAAACAAACAAAAACGTATACATGACCAATTACAAAATATCGCAATTAAGAAGCCAAAAGGTTAACGAAGTCGTACCTCTTCGCCTCTGCCACCGTCCAAAATTGATGCTTCTATTCAGAAAAAAAAAACAAATCCGATTGATAGACTTTCTGTTACAGAAAAATGGAATAGAGAGATACCTTGAAGGAGAAAATACGAAGGAGATGGATGAACGATGATGTGCCACAGATGGTTTTGATGATCGTCGAGGGAGAGCAGATTGTATGATAGATGATGATCGCCTATGGAGAGATGGTGAGATGAATGATCGAGATAGGTTACAAATGTATTAGGAAATTAGGAAAGTCTTCAATGAGGATTTTGACCATAATTAATTATTACTTCAATTTTTTGAATTAAAAAAATGATTTTTTTTATAAATAACCATAAGGTGACATGTGGCCTAATGAGAGGAGGAGAGAGGATTGCTAGGGGTGTGAGTGTCCAAGAATGCTTTAAAATATTAGATGTATAGAAGATATGTTAACATATATAGTTCGTATTTAAAAAAATAAATATAGATATCACTTCTAAATACAAGTATCTTCACTATTTTTCATTTTTAGTATTTTAGCTAACATAAGTTTGAACTTGGTGAAAATTTTAAGTAAAAAATATACGTTTATTTAAAGTATTAATAATTAATTTTATATTAAATTTATTTGGTTAATAATATAATAATTTTTTAATTAAAAAAATAATTATCAATAATTAAGTAATACAGAAAAATTTAATATCTTTAATTAAAAAATGAGTATCAGTAATTTAAGTAGGAAAAATAATATTTTTAATCGAAAGATAAGTATTTATAATTAAGTATAAGTAGGAGAAAGAATCAGAGAACCAACAAACAAATGACTCAAATGAATGATACATATCGAAACTTGTATTGGATTAATATATAAAAATGAGACAAAAGTGATGCCAGAATCGATTTGCCCCATGCAAACACATCACAGGAGTAGATGTTTTTATCTCTAACGGAGGAGAGTCTATGAGTTTAAGTTTTTTTTTTTTTTTTTTTTTTTTCTTTTTTACCTTCTTCAGTTGGTCATGCAATGAAAGGAGGAGGGTTCGGTTATAGGTTCGAATCCTGGGAGCACACAATGCACTGAAGATAAGAGCTTTTGCTCAACTAGTTGATGCAAGTTTGAATATGAGTTGACCCAGTTTTCATCCGGCTATTACTCCAGCGAGAAAAACTCGTGTGGACGCATGGGTGATTAGAGTCTGCCAAGAAGCGGGTGTGATGATCTCTGCCACACAGTTAAGAAAGTCACCGTTTAAAAAAATCGTTTAAGGTTTTTGGCTCAAGTTCTTTTAACTTATTTTGGATAAAGTTTTTGAACTTGTTTTACTATAAAAATATTAATTATACCAACATGTATAACACTTGAATGTAAACTCTTTTATATGATGATAGGATTGAAGTTTTTTTTTGGAAAGAAAATTTCATTCACCAAAAAACGCACAATTGGTCCTCAAAGTAAGGACTAACTGGCGACCCGACAAAACAACTCAATCCAATGGATACACATACCATCTAGGCCATTCTAACTCTTTCCATCTAGATCTAGTACAAATCCAAAAGAAAGTTGTATACTTGATAGCCTCAACGATTTCTATCGGTCTTCGAGCTTGTTGTTAAAGATACGGTTGTTGCGTTCATTCCAAATAACCCACATGGCCGTGTACACTATTCCTCGCAGAATATTCTTTGCATTCTTGGACATCGGATGGGCTTCTGGTATCTTCAAAACATCTTCAACATCAAAGAGGAGAGTTGGAGGTAACCGGCACCACTTCTCAATTCTATGCCATACTTCTTGGACGAACAAACATTCCGTGAAAAGGTGCAGGTCCGTTTCAACCACATCATGGCAGAAAGTACAACAAGTAAGATGAGGTCAAACACCTCGTTTTATCAGCTCTGCGATTGTAGGTAACCGTTTTAAAACCGCCCTCCAAACCATAACCTTACACTTGAGCGGCACCCAAATCTTCCACTTTATTTTCGGGCTTTGGCCAGTCAGATTAGAGTCGAACAACAAGTTTTTTGCAGATTTCACAGTGAACAGACCGTCGGTAGCGAGCTTCCATTTCCATTTGTCCACTCCACCCCTCCAATCAAAGTCATGAATCTCCGAAAGAAGCTGAAATAACTCCGATACTTATGCAGCCGTATTAGGGATCGAACTCCACTCCCAAGATAAAGTCTTTATGTTATCAGTGACCGAAATTCTATCGGCCACATTCACCCATTTATTTTCTTTCGAGTTTGAATAGATTTGGAAACACCATTCTAAGTGGTTCGTCTCGTAGTCACGGATCACCCCAGAAAATAATAGAAGTATCTACACCAATATCACCGCCGAAAAAGGAATTGAAAATTGACCCGTTTGGTGTTTTTTTTCCCAACTTTAACTATGAGTTTCCAACATCCATTAGACGATGCAATACACGGGAGCAAAGCCCACGGTCTACTGTTACCATGACAAGCCATAATTATTTTCTTCCATAAACCATTGCCTTCGTTTTTGAATCTCCACGTCCATTTTAAGAGAAGCGCATCGTTAACATCTTCCAATCTTGACACTCCCAAACCTCCTTTCATTTTAGGAGAAGTAACATCCCAAGAAACCCAATGTAACTTTCTTGCATGACACTAGAAACTTGAACATAAATCACAATGTACTGATTACTGGACTTGACACTTTTAACTTTTAGTTGTGTATCCAAATTTACGTAACTCCGTAACTTCAAAAACAATTATGTGTTTTATTACATAAGTTTTATTTTATCGACAAATACACTAAATGGATAATTAGAGAGACGTGACACACTTGCTTGTAAATTATATCTTCTATATATATTTTTAAACAACAAATTCACACACCTCTTAGGGGTTGTTTGATAGCCTCTTAATGACCATTCAGAGGCTACCTTTTAATGGTCTATAACCTCTTAACCATTCATACTTAAGATTACATCTTAACTATTAAGAGATTATGAATCATTCAGATGTAGCCTCTTAATGACCATTCAGAGGCTACCAATTAGCCCCTTAATTGACTTCTGATTGTACAATATTTACTAAAACTGAATTAAAACTCTGTTTCAACACTTTGATACAAGAGGTAAACATATGTTTATACAAACAAGAAAAAAGTTATCTTATATTGTACCGACTCAAACGGATGGTTGAGTTGGGTGTTGTGAGAATAAGAGAAAGTGGAGCACTTTCAAGTTTCAACCCTTTGAAATGGAAGTGTGGTGGCATATGTGTGTGGGGCCATGTACATAACAATTTTTCGAACCACCATCTCCTCCTCTATTGGTCTGCCAACTAATGATATCATAGCCTTCCCGTGGAGACTTGATGTTTTCTAGGATTCTAGTTAGTTCAACTTAAAAAGGAAAGTGCAAATATAGGGAAAATCTAGCAATATATCATCAAACAATTTATAAAACCGTCTTCGTATTACACACCCAGTGGCGGATTCAGGATTGTTTTTCAAGGGATGCGGTTGAGAGGTTTTGGGTGAGATCGGGGGTTTTTCCAAAGTTTCAAGAGGTGCGATCGGGCTTTTTGCCTACAAAATACACTAAAATTTTGTTTTTAAGGTTTGCGCTCACACACCTTGGGTTGTACTTGGCCACGCCCCTGTACACACCTTAAATCTATCATATGGGGCGTATGGAATCATATGTTTCGTATGGGTTACTTTATTAATTTTAATGCCAACAATCATTAAGTGTCAGATCAGTCACCCTATATGATACCATACGCCCCATATGGTTGTCTTTTTTTTTTTTTAGAAACTATGGTTTTCCTAGGTTGGCACGTTTTATTTTTAAAATTTTTAAACGTTCGGTATATACACGCGGTATAGGTTTTTATTCAGCATAGACATGTTACGAGTTATAGTTTTTTAAAAACGTTACGAATTATTTTTTAACGACATACACATGTTTTTTTAAACATTTTACAAACAACTTATACGAATTATTTTTTTCTTAACAATTTTCCAACTTATAATCGATAGTTATTCGTTTTGTAATGTTTAACTTTGAAGAACAGACAGGGTGTTCGTGCAATCAAATACAACCATTCGTCGCGTATGGCTACATACTCCATGTATTGGTACAATGTCACCTCCCAAGAAACATGGATTTTTGTCGACGAAACAAACCAAAAAGGGTTTATACGCCGCATATGGTACCATACGAGGCGTATAGAAATACGAGGTCACATGTTCCTATGTCTGACATTGAAACTTGTGTCTTGTACTTCTATATGCCTCGTATAGGATCATATGAGTCGTATAAACCACCATATGGGACGTATGATGTCATACGCCCTATATATTACCCTATATATTAGACCTTTTTTTAACCACAAAATCCAAGTTTTCACTGCGTTTTAATATGGAATGTTGAACCATATGGAGCGTATGATATCTACAAGCTCTACAATAAATACGCTATCAACACTAACTACGTGATTAGGAGGGACTAATGTTAGTCATGAAGACCAATCATCATTACTAAGTAAGTTACTACTCAGTACTCATAAGAACCAACCATCGTTAGTGACTAGTTACTGTTGGCAAGAACCACCATTGGCAATTACTAAATTAGTTTTGATAGAACCAGCCATCGGTAAGTTACTATTGACAAAAGTAATTTTAGACATTTAAGTTATTAAGGTTTTTTATTCACTTTCAGATATTATGACAGAAACTCATGGGACCAATTTTCGAAAGGAGAAAAAAGATTGTTAGTGACATTGTCATGGTTACGATTTGGGTTTTTATTTTATGGAAGACACGAAATGCTAAGTTTTTCAACATACATCAAGGCAAGTTAGAGAGGTTGTAGCTGAGGTGAAATCTATTTTGTTCTTATGGTTAAAACATAGATCAAAGTTTTAATGTATTGTTTGGAATGATTGAGTCAAGGACCCCTTGTATACGTATAATTAGTTTTGTGCGATCCTCGGTTTGAGGATTTGCCTAGTGTTAAATGAAAGTTAATTTTCAAAAAATAAAAATAAATAAATAAATAAAAAAAATTGAAAGGAGAATTCAAATTGCAATTTAGACCAAACCACAAGGTCTTCAATTAAAGTTTACTCTACAATTTTAGACGTTTTTCATACTTCCCATAAAATGTGGTTGTGTTTAATTGTAGATGCTTTGAAAAACAAATAGATAAAAATAGAAAAGTGGGAACTCACTGCAATTGCGAAGGCCATTGCGTGAAGAAATATATATTTTGTGTGAATTACTTCAAACCCTTTAAAATTTTAGTTTTAGACGGTGTTCATATTTTTCCATTTTTAATGTGGCTGTGGTGTTTGTACTTTCCCATTTAATGTGGTTGTGTTTAGAGTATCCGGAGTGGGAGTGGTGGGGAAAAAGTGGGATGAAGTGTTATATGGCACTTGTGAGACCCTTGTGGGGGGGGGGGGGGGGGGGGGGTGGGGGGAATAATTGTGGGGAGTGGAAAGGGGAAAGAGGGGGGGGGGGGGGGAAGTGACATGTGTCATTTCTTTTTTTTTTTATATAAAAAACTTTCATATATTAAACACAATAATAATAATAATAATAATAATTATTATTATTATTATAATAGAAACCGAAAATATATTAAATTAATAAAAAAAATAATTAATATTAAAAAATAATATAAAAAAATTATATTCAAAATTTGAAATTCAAACGGTTATTGCTCCAACCTATTCTTCCTCCTCAAAGCAATGAATAATATGGGTGAGGGTTTTCAACCAGGAGCTGCCGGACCGTCTAATGTCCGGCAGTACTCTCGCCGGGTCGAGGACGGGGCCGCCCCGGAGACTACCATTCACCTCCTCTCCTCCTCCTACTGCTGCACAACCTCCTCCTCCTCCTCCTCCTCCACAACATTTGTTATATCCCCCTCCTCCTGCTGCTGCTGCACAACCAACCTTTCCTCCCCCTGAAGCCGATGATGACTTCACGGATGAGGAAATGGTCTGGGCCATGGATTATGTCATGGCTGTTAGAGAAATGGACCGACTAATGTTGTCGGCCCCCACCCCCCGGACTGCTGCTATCCCCACCCTACCACCAGACTACCCCCACCCCCACCCCTCCCACCATACTACCCCCACCCCTACCACCAGACTACCCCTGTAACACCCCAACCGATGGCGGAAACATCGAGGTGTCACGTAAGAATGAGTATACAGTAGCACATGGTAATCAAATTTTAATTGAAATTAATTTAAAGTGCAAATATCCAAAAATGAAAATACATAATGAGTTTTAAGTGGAAATCTAATACATCACAAAAACCAAACAAGCAAAGACTTTAGTTTGTCTTCTCATGTTAATACTCTAGTCTTCATGCATCATTATTTCCTGTTGAGTTGTAAAAATGGGGGGGGGGGGGTCAACTAGAAGTTGGTGAGAATACATAAGCCATGTCAAGCAAATAGTTTAAGTATAAAAGTTTAGCAATTCATATGTCTATCGTAAGTTTAAGTCTACATGAATAAACATGATATGTTGAATCGACATAATCAAACCTCCGACTAGTTTAGGTCCATCCTGTCATCCACGGTTCACCTTAATAATATGTTGGAACGATAACAATCACCCGCGCTCCCCATAAAAGATGGTCAACGAATCTAGGTGGGATTGTCAATCCAATAGATCTATTATTGAGTATCGCCGGCTTGGCCATAGCTAATGATTATGTAATGTTGAAACTCGTTGAAACTGTTGTTGTTGTCTAAATCATGAGGCATTAAAGTTTACAACTAGACATGTATGTAGAATTGCTTAAGTATAATGTTGCAAGTATAAAGAAATGCAATAACATGGTTACGTAAACTCACCTTAGCAAAGTATTAAGTCTCGAGAAAAGTATAAGTGTAGCCCCAAAGATTGCCAAGTCTTACCCTATGTATAAGGTAACAAATAAGTCTAAGTCTATCTAGTCTACAAGTAATTTCTAGGGTTTCGATTTGGGGATAAACATTTGTTGGATTAATAAATAAAATGTTTAATAAATAAGAGAAATTTGATAATTAAATAAACAAAAGTCTTTTTGTAAATTTTAAATTAAAGATGGTCAAAATATAAAGTTTTAAGTATGAAAATAATTTTTATAAAATTATTTTCCTAAAAATAGAATATTAAATCTATTTATTTCAAATTGTCAAAATATGACTTTAATATTTAAAAATATTAAATTTACAGAATTATTAATTTTAAAAATTGTATTTCTGTTCCAAATAATCAGAAATAATTTGTATAAAATTTTGGTGCAAAAATATCAAAAAATGAATTTATTATGATTTATTTATGATTAAAACTAACAAAAATTGATTAAAAATATTAAATAAATGATTTTTCAGAGATAAAAATCATTTCAGAAAAGTTTAATGTTATAAAAACTCAGAATAATTTTTGTGGAAATTTACATAATTGTTTTGATATTTTTATAGAATTTTATAAATAAAATAGAATAAACTTGAATCATTTATTATATATATTAAATAAATAAATTTTGGAAAACTAAAAATTGTATGTTAAACTTTTCTACTAGATTAACAAAAAATAATTTTTGTAGAATTTATAAAGTCGTTTTAGTATTTTAAAACTAATTTTAAAATGCAAGTAATTATATATAAAGCTTGAATGTTAAAAAAATACTCTGATGATGCTGGGAATCGAACCCGCGTGGGCCGGCTCAAAAGCACCAAACACAACCACTTGATCTAGATCAGTGGTTGTGTTTGGTTTCTGTCTGTTTAAATTATATAATCTTATTCTGAAACGTGTTCTTCCCCAAATCAACCATTCGTGCCCTAGCTTTTCAATTAATCAAATTACACAACAATAACCCAATTAATCATAGGGTTATTGTTGTGTGTATGCCGAAGATCAAAACCCATCAATAAATAAGGACTTACAGAAACGAATCGTGTTCGAATCGTTGGTCAAACAGAAAAGGTCAACTTCGAACAAGAATGCTTCAAAAGACGAATTAAAACAGAAATTGGAGATTGAGAGAGTGTTATCGGCGAGTTGAGAAGGTTTTGGGAGGTCCAATTTATAGGGAGAGGGTTTGGATCGCTGAATTGGTAAGTTTGACTCGTCATTGATGTATTAACGCGTAATTCATAAAAATTTGGTATGTTTGACCATCAAGACAGCGTGTAAGGGACGCGGATTCATCAAATCGTTCATCAATCATTCCTAATTTGGATATAAACGCGTTTGAATTTGGTTAATTAAGGTAGATTGTTGTCACAGTTGACTTTCCTAGTCAACTGTGAAGAACTAAACTCGTCTTATAATAATAATATGCTGGGATTAAACCAAGATGTTTGTATAGCCCAGTTGGTGATGTTGTTTGATGCTGTTGACCCGGATGAGGGCTCGGGTTCGAATCCGGCCCCAGCATATAATTTTTTTTGATAATATTACTAATATATATGTATACTATATATATATAATATAGTATTAGGGGTCCAAATGCGTCACAAATAATTTTTAAAAGACGAAATAATAATGAAACTTGACGTTTTATTCAAATAGTCATAACGTACAAGTATTAAATGCGAAATGTTACAGTCTCCCCTATTTTTAGGAACTTCGTCCCGAAGTTGGAGTGGGAGAGTCTGGTGGAAAAAGATGTGGGTATTTAGACTTCATCTGGTCTTTGCGTTCCCAAGTGAACCCTGGACCTCGCTTAGATTCCCAACGAACCTTAACGATCGGAATGCGACTGCGCTTGAGTTTCTTGACTCCAGTATCAACGATCTCGACGGGTTTCTCGACTATGTGCATAGTTTCATCGATTTGCACATCTTCAAGAGGGACATGGAGGTTCTCATCTGCTAAGCATTTCTTGAGATTCGAAACATGAAAAGTTGGGTGAACATTGCTTAGCTCAGGTGGAAGATCAAGTTTGTAAGCCACTTTTCCAATCCTGTCAAGAACTTTGAATGGGCCTACGTATCGAGGAGCTAGTTTTCCCTTTCTACCGAAGCGAATCACTCCCTTCCAAGGGGATACCTTAAGAAGTACAAGGTCCCCGACTTGAAATTCCAAGGGCTTACGACGTTTATCAGCATAGCTCTTCTGACGACTTCTAGCCTTGAGAAGATTATCCTGAATGAGTTTGATTTTATCTGTGGTTTCCTAGATCAGTTCGGGTCCAGTAATCTGGGCTTCACCAACCTCAGTCCAACAGACAGGTGAACGACATTTACGACCATAGTGCCTCGAAAGGAGCCATGTTAATGTTGGCATGATAACTGTTGTTGTAAGAAAACTCGACCAAAGGAAGATGAGAATCCCATGCGCCACCAAAATCGATGACACATGCCCTGAGCATATCCTCAAGTGCCTGGATGGTTCGTTCAGTCTGACCATCTGTTTGAGGGTGATAAGCAGTACTCAGGTTCAACTTGGTACCCAAAGCGTCTTGTAAAGAATCCCAAAAGTGAGAGGTGAAACGACCATCACGATCAGAGATAATGTCCAAAGGTATACCATGACGACATACGATTTCACTTACGTACATCTTTGCCAACCTTTCCACAGAATACTTCTCATGAATAGGTAAGAAGTGGGCTGACTTGGTCAAACGATCGACGATTACCCAAATGCTGTCAAAACCTTTGGGTGTACGAGGGAGTTTAGTGATGAAGTCCATTGCTATGCTCTCCCATTTCCACACAGGAATTTCTGGTTGTTCGAGCATACCAGATGGTCGTTGATGTTCAACCTTGACCTTTGAACAAGTGAGGCATTTTGCAACGAACAGAGCAATATCTTTCTTCATACCAGGCCACCAATACGAATAACGAAGATCTTGGTACATCTTGTCAGCTCCAGGATGAATAGAATAACGAGACTTATGAGCCTCGTTCATAAGAAAGGTACGAAGATCATCACGGTCGGGAATCCAAAGTCGATTAAGAAAATAGAGTAGACCATCAGGTTTGGTTTCAAGTTGAGTCTCAGCACCACAAGACATTTCGTCGTACATGTTACCTTGGGTGACTGAAGTATGTTGAGCCTGGAGGATACGATCCTGAAGATCAGTACGAACCCTCACACAATGAAGTTTGATACGCTCTTTACGACTGAGTGCGTCAGCCACAACATTCGCTTTGCTAGGATGGTAGCGAATTTCGCAATCATAGTCGTTAAGTAACTCAACCCAACGCCGTTGCCTCATGTTAAGATTTTTCTGGTCGAAGACATGTTGGAGACTTTTGTGATCCGTGAAAACCACATATTTGGTTCCATAAAGATAGTGTCTCAAAATCTTAAGAGCAAAGACGACAGCGCCCAGTTCAAGATCATGGGTGGTATAATTCCTTTCGTGAGTCTTGAGTTGTCTAGACGCATAAGCAATAACCTTGCCTCGCTGCATGAGAACACAACCAAGACCTTGGTTTGATGCATCACAATAGACCACGAAGTCATCATTACCATCAGGTAGAGACAGGATAGGAGCTTCACAGAGTTTCAGCTTAAGAGTTTCAAATGCTTCCTCTTGCTTTGGTCCCCACTCATAGGGTTTACCCTTGTGAGTTAAGGTAGTGAGAGGAACATCGATCTTAGAGAAGTTGGCGATGAATCGACGATAATAACCAGCCAAACCAAGGAAGGAACGGACTTCTGTTGGAGTTTAGGGACACTCCAATTCTTCACAGCTTCGATCTTTGCAGGATCAACATGAATTCCGTTCATATCAATGACATGTCCTAAAAATTGAACTTCCTTAAGCCAAAATTCACATTTCGAGAATTTGGTATACAGTTGTTCTTTCTTTAGGAGACCCAAAATGGAGTGAAGATGTTGTTCGTGATCGGATTTTGATTTAGAGTAAATCAATATGTCATCGATGAAGACGATCACGAATTTGTCGAGGTAGGGTCTACAACCCGATTCATTAAATCCATAAACACTGCGGGAGCATTGGTCAATCCAAAAGGCATGACCATGAATTCGTAATGACCATAACGTGTACGAAAGGCTGTCTTGGGAATATCTTCTTCGTGAACTCTAAGCTGATGATAACCAGAACGAAGATCAATCTTCGAGAAGTGGGTTGCTCCTTGAAGTTGATCGAAAAAGATCGTCAATCCTAGGCAAGGGATAACGATTCTTGATGGTGAGTTTGTTGAGTTCGCGATAGTCGATACACATCCTGAGAGATCCATCTTTCTTCTTAACGAACAAGACAGGGGCTCCCCATGGAGAAGAACTGGGGCGAATGAAACCTTTATCAGAAAGTTCCTGTAGTTGACTGGAAAGTTCTTGCATCTCAGAGGGTGCAAGACGATAAGGAGCTTTGGCAACAGGATTTGCACCAGGAACAAGATCAATCCTAAATTCCACTTGTCGAGCAGGAGGCAAACCAGGTAAATCCTCTGGAAAGACTTCAGGATAGTCCCGAATGATTGGGATGTCTTGGATACTTTTGCCCTTGTCCTTCTTTTGTATCACGTTAGCTAAGAAAGCCGTATACCCCTTTCGTAAGTATTTTTGGGCAGTAGTACAAGACATGAGCTTAAGCTCGCCACAAGGCTTCTCATCATAGATCTTCAAAATCTCACCAGATTCGAGAGGAATGCGAATGACCTTCTCAAAGCATAGAATTTCCGCACGATGGGTTGACAACCAATCCATGCCTACTATGACATCAAAACTTCCAAGATGCATAGGGATGAGATCGATAGAGAAGGTATGTTCGTCGAGGTTCAACACACAGTTACGAATAATAGAATCGATCGAGATAGACTTCCCATTAGCTACCTCTACCACTAAAGGTTCTTCTAGATTAGTTTGGGGTAAGTTAAGCAAAGGTTCAAACTTTAGTGATACAAATGACTTATCAGCTCCCGAATCAAATAATATGGATGCATAGTGGTTATTAACGAGAAAACGTACCATTAACCACCTCGTTGTTGTCACGGGCCTGGTTAGCATTGAGGTTGTAGGCGCGGCCTCGAGCACCTTGGTTCTGGTTGCGGTTCTGGTTTTGGTTGCGGTTTTGGTTGTTGGTTCTGGTTACGATTGGGGCAAGCATTGATATAGTGGTCTAGGCTGCCACACTCGTAGCACTGACCACGAGCCGGTCTGTTGTTTTGTTGGTTGGGAGCTGGGGTATTTCTGGATGGGTTGTTTTGGGCAGCAGGGGCTTGGCAAGCGTTGGTGTAGTGTCCATACCGCTTACAGTTATTACATTGGTGGCATGGTCTGCCAGGAAGATGGTGGTATTGACAAGTGTTGCAAAGAGGGTGGTTCCCGCCATACGGCTTCTTGGCTGGGTTTTGTGCTGCAGGTGGAGTGGTAGCAACCATGTAGTTCCTAGCCTTGCGCTTCCTGTTGCTTGAGGTCTCGGGCTTAACCTCAATAGCGGGCTGAGGAGTGTCTTTTGCAGCAGTCTTCTTGGTGTTCTTGCGGAAGAGAGTACCGTTCTTCACATGATTATCGGTGAGAGTAGCCGCCAGATGTTTGGCTTCCTCTAAGGTGGCAGGATTCCTTCCCCATACTGTGTCCTGGATTTTGCATGGGCAAGCCACCGATATACTTCTCAATGGCTATAGGTAAGGGAGTAACTTTATGAGGCAGTAACAAACTAAGCTCGTGAAAGCGGGTATTGTAAGCAAGGTTTTCCCCACTATCTTGAGCAAGGGTGTGGAACTCATCTTCTAGTTTCTTAACCTCGTTGCGGGGACAGAACTCATCTTTCATAACCTCTTTGACTTGATCCCAGGTCA
Organism: Ambrosia x helenae; assembly: GCA_030844895.1. Lineage (NCBI taxonomy): Eukaryota > Viridiplantae > Streptophyta > Magnoliopsida > Asterales > Asteraceae > Ambrosia > Ambrosia x helenae. The sequence goes on along the minus strand of JAUTDX010007188.1, from coordinate 3,542 downwards.
TAGCTAAAGCAGCTTCGGTTCCTCGAGTGCGCTTTTCCTCATTCCACCAAGTGAGTGCTCGTTTGTGAAGAACACTCATGGCGTAACGAACCTTAAAGTTATCGGGACACTCACTATTAATGAAGGTATTCTCCATACCCTCGAACCATTTTAAAAGTCCCGTAGCTCCCTCTTCTCCACTGAACTTAGGGGGATTACAGGAATTAAAGTGCTTAAGAGTACAAGCTGGGAGACCATTCCCGTTCCGTTGTGGTTTCCATTTCCGTTTCTGTTGCCGTTACCGTTCCCGTTGCCGTTACCGTTTCCGTTGCCGTTTCCGTTCATCTGGATGACTTGAGCTAGTAAGTTAGGAACCAGAGTCGCGATTTGCTGCGCCCTTTGTTGAGAAATGATTGCAGCCAGTTGGGCATCAACACCATTGTTGTTATTGTTGTTGTTGTGGTTAGCGTCGTGGTTATAGTTATGGTTGTCACCACCTTCCTCGTGGTTCTCACCATTGCTATTGCGAGTGCTGCGACGTGGAGGCATGATCTGTAAAAGACACAATGAAATGAATGAGGTTATATAAGGAATGTAATCATTTATTCATTAATTAAAACGAATAAACGAAAACGTTGACTTATCAAAGATTCTAGATTCTAATAACACAATGAAGACATGCTTTAGCCTATAAGTGAACAATCATCCCAGGAATTCCCAGGTAGGCATCCGGGTCCCTTGTCTGATTGGGATATAAGCGCAATGCCAGCCTAGACAGAAGACTCAGAATACAGGCGTTCACCCTTCCAGATTGCACGTGTTCGTTATTAAAATCTAGAACTTCGACGAGATCTCAAGGTGGTTCAGGTTAAACCTGAGGATTTTGTCCTATTAATCTAATGGTGGATTAGGATTGCAGCGACGAATAAGAGTAGTCACTTGTAGGCTTAGGGTTATATAAGGTATAGGATAGGGATAATATTAGAGAAGCAATTAGGGTTACAAGTAAGAGAAGCAAGTACTGTTTAAGTCCCTAAGGTTATAGTCTAGACTATTTTCTAATAACCTAATTCCCTATAACCAAGGCTCTGATACCAATCTATAACACCCCAACCGATGGCGAAACATCGAGTTGTCACGTAAGAATGAGTATACAGTAGCACATGGTAATCAAATTTTAATTGAAATTAATTTAAAGTGCAAATATCCAAAAATGAAAATACATAATGAGTTTTAAGTGGAAAATCTAATACATCACAAAAACCATACAAGCATAGACTTCTGTTTGTCTTCTCATGTTAATACTATAGTCTTCATGCATTCATTATTTCCTGTTGAGTTGTAAAAATGGGGGGGGGGGTCAACTAGAAGTTGGTGAGAATACATAAGCCATGTCAAGCAAATAGTTTAAGTATAAAAGTTTAGCAATTCATATGTCTATCGTTTAAGTTTAAGTCTACATGAATAAACATGATATGTGAATCGACATAATCAAACCTCCGACTAGTTTAGGGTCCATCCCGTCATCCACGGTTCACCTTAATAATATGTTGGAACGATAACAATCACCCGCGCTCCCCATAAAAGATGGTCAACGAATCTAGGTGGGATTGTCAATCCAATAGATCTATTATTGAGTATCGCCGGCTTGGCGATAGCTAATGATTATGTAATGTTGAAACTCGTTGAAACTGTTGTTGTTGTCTAAATCATGAGGCATTAAAGTTTTACAACTAGACATGTATGTAGAATTGCTTAAGTATAATGTTGCAAGTATAAAGAATTGCAATAACATGGTTACGTAAACTCACCTTAGCAAAGTATTAAGTCTCGAGAAAAGTATAAGTGTAGCCCCAAAGATTGCCAAGTATTACCCTATGTATAAGGTAACAAATAAGTCTAAGTCTATCTAGTCTACAAGTAATTTCTAGGGTTTCGATTTGGGGATAAACATTTGTTGGATTAATAAATAAAATGTTTAATAAATAAGAGAAATTTGATAATTAAATAAACAAAAGTCTTTTTGTAAATTTTAAATTAAAGATGGTCAAAAATAAAGTTTTAAGTATGAAAATAATTTTTATAAAATTATTTTCCTAAAAATAGAATATTAAATCTATTTATTTCAAATTGTCAAAATATGACTTTAATATTTAAAAATATTAATTTACAGAATTATTAATTTTAAAAATTGTATTTCTGTTCCAAATAATCAGAAATAATTTGTATAAAATTTTGGTGCAACAAAAATATCAAAAAATGAATTTATTATGATTTATTTATGATTAAAACTAACAAAAATTGATTAAAAATATTAAATAAATGATTTTTCAGAAATAAAAATCATTTCAGAAAAGTTAATGTTATAAAAACTCAGAATAAATTTTGTGGAAATTTATATAATTTTTTGATATTTTTATAGAATTTTATAAATAAAAATAGAATAAACTTGAATTATTTATTATATATATTAAATAAATAAATTTTTGAAAACTAAAAATTGTATGTTAAACTTTTCTACTAGATTAACATAAAATAATTTTTGTAGAATTTATAAAGTCGTTTTAGTATTTTAAAACTAATTTAAAATACAAATAATTATATATAAAGCTTGAATGTTTAAAAAAAAAAATACTGTGATGATGCTGGGAATCGAACCCGCGTGGGCCGGCTCAAAAGCACCAAACACAACCACTTGATCTAGATCAGTGGTTGTGTTTGGTTTCTGTCTGTTTAAATTATATAATCTTATTTCTGAAACGTGTTCTTCCCCAAATTAACCATTCGTGCCCTAGCTTTTCAATTAATCAAATTACACAACAATAACCCAATTAATCATAGGGTTATTGTTGTGTATGCCGAAGATCAAAACCCATCAATATAAAGGACTTACAGAAACGAATCGTGTTCGAATCGTTGGTCAAACAGAAAAGGTCAACTCGAACAAAATGCTTCAAAAGACGAATTAAAACAGAAATTGGAGATTGAGAGAGTGTTATCGGCGAGTTGAGAAGGTTTTGGGAGGTCCAATTTATAGGGAGAGGTTTGGATCGCTGAATTGGTAAGTTGACTCGTCATTGATGTATTAACGCGTAATTCAAAAAATTTGGTATGTTTGACCATCAATACAGCGTGTAAGGACGCGGTTATCTCAAAATCGTTCATCAATCATCCTAATTTGGATATAAACGCGTTTGAATTTGGTTAATTAAGGTAGATTGTTGTCACAGTTGACTTTCCTAGTCAACTGTGAAGAACTAAACTCGTCTTATAATAATAATATGCGGGATAAACCAAGATGTTTGATAGCCCAGTTGGTGATGTTGTTTGATGCTGTTGACCCGGCTGAGGGCTCGGGTTCGAATCCCGGCCCCAGCATATAATTTTTTTTGATAATATTACTGACTATATATGTATACTATATATATATATATATATTATATTTAATATAGTATTTAGGGTCCAAATGCGTCACAAATAATTTTAAAAGACGAAATAATAATGAAACTTGACGTTTTATTCAAATAGTCGTAACGTACAAGTATTAAATGCGAAATGTTACA